>VMDO01004469.1:0-124940 GCA_007922755.1 Pedetes capensis | reverse complement strand
AGCTTATAGGATACAAAGTTAACATACAAAAAGTAATCACTTTCCTATATACTAGCAATGAATAAGTGGAGTTTGAAATTAAAAACACAATACTACTTATATGCCTGCAGCCATACCACTGTGGTGTTTGATCCCATCAGATCTAAGAAGCTAAGCAGAGCTGGGCCTGGTTAGTACTTGGATGGAAGACCGCCTAGGAACACCAGGTGGTGTAGGCTTGGGAGAAGCACCCAACAACCCACCCCCAAAAAACAATCTGCCACTGAAAACCCTATGAATAGCACAGAAGCAGTAACAATACTGTTTTGCCTGTTGTGCATATGGTGACTATGAGTCAGATACTGACTCAATGGCACCTAACAACAACAACTACTTATATTAAACATATCCAGAAATGAAATACTTAGGTGTAAATCTAACCAAATATGTGCAAGACCTGTATGAAGAGAACTAAAAAAATGACTAAAGAAATTAAAGAGCTAAATGAGTAGAGTGATATTCCATGTTCTTGGAAAGGAAGATTCAGTATAGTCAAGGTGTCAATTCTTCTCAACTTGATCTATACATTAAATTCCATCCCAATCATAACCCCAACAAGTTATTTGCACATATCAACAAACTTTGTCTGAATTTTATGCAGAGGCAAAAGACCCAGAATAGTAAACACAACATTGAAGGAGAAAAATAACGTGGGAGGAATGACACTACATGACTTCAGTACTCACTATAAAGCTACAGTAATTAAGACAGCATGCTATTGGCAAAAGAATAGAAAAATGAATCAGTGGAACAGAACAGAAAGCACAGTCACTTGATTTTTGACAAAGGAACAAAGATAATACAATGGAAAAAGGAGTCTTTAAAACAAATGGTGCTGGAACAACTGGATATCCATACCCATAAAAATATAATCGAGACCTAGATTATATGCCTTTCATCAAATCTGCTCAAAACAGACCATAATTCTAAATGTAAAATGCAAAACTATGAAACTCCTAAAAAAATAACATAGGAGAAGAGCTAGAAGATGTGGAGGTGCAATCCATACTGAAGGCTGTGTTCCATCAAGAAAACAAAAATCCTAAAAACTGGGTAAGTATGCAACTTCATGATAAATGGAGAAAAGATTGAGGTTGTTGAAGATTTTGCTTTACTTAGTTCTACAATCAACACTCACAGAAACAGCAGTGAAGAAACCAAAAGATGTCTTGCATCGGGAAAAGCTATTGTAAAAGATCTTTTTAAAGTGTTGAAAAGTAAAGATGTCATATTGAAGACAAAAGTGCACCTGTTTCATGCCATGGTATTTCCAGTTGCATCATATGCTTGTGAAAGCTGGGCAGCAAATAAAGGAGATAGGAGAAGAATTGATGATTTTGTATTATAGCGCTGGAGACAAATACTGAATATACTATGGACTGCCAAAAGAGCCAACAGATCCATCCTAGAAGAAGTGCAGAGTGCTCCTTGGAAGCAAGGATGGCTAGACTGCACCTTATGTTATTAGAAGGGACCAATCCCTGGAAAGGGACATTGTGTTTCAGAAAGTGGCAGGTCAACAAGAAAAGGGAAGACCCTCAACTAGATAGACTGACACAGTGACTACAACAATGGATTTAAACATAAAAAAAGATTGTGTGGAGCCAGGCGCGGTGGCACACACCTGTAATCCCAGCGTTTGGGAGGCGGAGGCAGGAGGATCGCAAGTTCAAGAACAGAGGCAGTCTGTGTTATTTAGCGAGACCCTGTTTCAAAAAGTAAAAAAATGGGGCTGAGGGTCCAGCACTTACAAAGCATGCAAGTGCAAGGCCCTGGGTTCAACGCCCTGTATAAAAAAAAAAAAAGATTGTGTGCATGGCACAGTGTGGGGGAGTATTTTGTTCTGTTGTACGTAGGGTCACTCTGAGTCAGACCCAACTTAATGGCACCTAACAACAGCAACAAGATGTTGGGTATGATGATTACCTTTTAGATACATCAAAGCCACAATCCATGAAAGAAAGAATTGATTGAAGCTGGACTTCATTAAAACCAAAATTTTTTGCTCTATAAAAGACATTATGAAAAGAATAAAAATTGAAGCCATTCACTGGGAGGAAATATTTGCAAATGACATATCTGATAAAAGATATTTGCAAAGTAAATATTTGCAGAAGATATATCTGATATAGGACTGGTATCTAAAATATACAATGAACTACTAACACTCAACAATGAGAATACAATCCAATTTTTAAAAATGGGCCAATGATCTTAACAGATACCTTACCAAAAAAGAAACGCAGATAGTAAATATAGGAAAAGATGCTCCATATCATATGTCATCAGGAAAATGCTGATTAAAAACAATGAGATAACACTATACACCAATTAGAATATGCAAAATCCTAAATAACAATACCAAATGTTTGAGAAGGTATGAGGCAACAAGAACTCTCATTCATTGCCTGTGGGAACACAAAAGGGTGTAGCCACTTTGAAAGATGGGATGGCAATTTCTATAAAAATAAACGTACTCTTACCATTTAATCTGGCAATCACACCTCTTGGTATTTATTCCAAGGAGTTAAAAACTTAGGTATATAAAAAACCTTCACATGGATGTTTGTAGCAGCTTTATTCATAATTGCCTAAACTTGGAAGCAATCAAGACAGTCTTCAACAGGTGAATAAACTGTAGAACATCTACACAATACAAGGCTGGGATTTAGCTCAATTGGTAGAGAGCAGCTCTGCAGTCTCTGAGGTCCCGAGTTCAATTCCCAACACCACAAAAATGGGAGAAGGACATGGCAATCCACTCCCGAGACAATCCTGAAATAATCAACCATTGAAAACCCTATCGGACTCAGAGTCCAACACTAGACAGCACCTATCAACAACAACAACATCTACACAATGGGTTATCATTCAGTACTAAAAAGAAATGAGGAAAGTCACCATGAAAAGAAGAACTTTAAATGTATATTACTAAGTAAAAAGAAGCCAATCTGGCAAGGCCACACACTGTACAGGTCCCACTACGTGACACTCTGGAAAACAGAACTATAGAAATAGTAAAAAGATCAGTGGTTGCCCAGGCTGGGGGAGGAAGGAATGGAAGGCAAAGCACTGTGGGTTTTTAGGGCAGTGAAAATACTCTGTGTAACAGTGTAATGATAGATCCACATCATGACACATTTGTCCAAACCCACACAATAAACACTACCAGGAGTGAACCCTAATATAAACTATGAATTGTGCATTACAATGATGTATCAACATAGGTTCATCCACTGAAACCCATGTACCACTGGGAGGTAGATACCAATAATGACGGTGATTATGCATATTTAGAGACAGGGGAATTTAGGGTATCTCTGTACTTTCGTCTAAATTTTGCTACTCTAAAAAAATGAAATAAACTTTTAAAAAAACTAATGAAAACTATCTCATAACTTTTTATATTGATTACATGGTTAAAATCATAATATTCTATCTAAATTAGGTAAATAAAACATTTTTAAGTTAGTTTTACCTGTATTTCTTTTTTTTTTCTTTTTTGTAATATTTTTAGGTCGACCCCAGGGCCTCGCACATGCTAGGCAAGTGCTCTAACACTGAATTGCACCTCCAGCCCCCCTTTTTAAATTCTGAGACAGTATCTCACCAAGCTGCATAGGCTGCCTCTGGCCTCAAATTCACAATCCTCCTGCCTCAGCTTCCCAAGGCACTGGGATTACAGGTATGAGCCACTATGCATGGCTTCACCCATTTCTTTACTTTTTTGTTGGTGTTGTTTTTTGGGTTTTGGTGCCGGGAATTGAACCCAGGGTCGTGTACATGCTATGAACACACTCAGCCGCTGAGTTACAACTTCAGCCCTACTTTTACCTTTTTTAACATGGTTACTAGAAATTAAAATGACAGGGCCAGGATGTAGCATTGGCAAAGCCTTTGCCTAGCATGTGCAGGACCCTGGATTCAATCCCCAGCACCACAAAATAAATAAAAATAAATTTTTAAGAAATGACATATTTGGCTCACATATAAGGCCTGCTTTCTATTTCTACTGGACAGGGCAGACTTAAGAAGAAAAGAATAGACCTAAGCAAGCAAAGAAACACCACAATCCCAATACAAACTTCGGGATTGCTAAACATTTTCAGAAAGTAAACAGACGCTGGAGAAACATGAGTGGTATCAGAAACATTCCAAGGACGGGTTCTAATGCTTTAAGTGAAGAAGCATGAACAATGACTTTCCAGAAAAGGAGAGTCTGTGACTGTAGATTTTTTCCTCCCTCTGCCTGGAGGTGCCCCAGAATCCCTTCCTAGGCCAGGTTTGTTATCTTTTCTTCGTCTTTTTTCTTTTTTCCATTGCTGGGGTCCAAACTCAAGGTCTCATACATTCTAGAGAAATGCTCTACCCCAAGCCACGCCCCCAGCCCTCCTGCCTACCTTTGATGAGCTCCGGCCTGTAGTTCTTACGCAGCTGCTCCAGGAAACTGTTGTAGAAGCCCTCGGCCTGCTCTGTGGGCATTGCCAGGTGGAAGTCCGGCTTGTTCCCCTTGAGGACACACTGGAGGGTAAACTGGCTGATGCACAGAACCTCGTACTGCTTGTCCATCACACTCTTGGACCAGTGCTTCCCACTCTCATCCTCAAAAACGCGCAGGTTTAAAATCTTCCGGACCCTATGGGGCAAATGCAGTGAAAGCCACTGGAAGGGTCACAAGGCCCTCAACACACTCCACACTCCCAAAATGTCCCAGCATCCTGCCAAATAAGGACATAATGATGACTCCATCATGCACAGCAGGCATGACCTCGTGGAAGTTACTGGTCTGCCCCATGCCTGTTTCCGTGCTCATAATACTTGGTAATAACAGTCCTATCTTACAGGGTTGTTTCGGGATTCCTTCTTTTTTTGCCAGTCCCTCTGATTCACAGCAGCTATCAGTGGGGCTAAAATGACAACTGCCCACTGCCTCCTCCTTCAAGTTGGGGATTTGTCCAAACATGGGTCCAACTCTAATTTTTCATGGATGAATTCAATCTTTACACAGGAATAAATGACACCCATTTTTATACCCTTTCTTGGAGCTGTTCAAAATAAACAATTCAGCAAATACTCTGAGAGAAAACTCATGGCTATTGAAAATATGGAAAAAGATCTGGGAAAAGACACCTGCTCCTTAAACCCAAAGAGGCTTTCCCCATACTTGTAGATGACAAGGACAACCACACTATAGGTCAGATTTCAGAACTATCTGTATGAAAGCTGAAACTGCACCATCTAAGAGCCATCCTATGGTGTTGAAGCCAAAGACATTTCCACCACTGACTAGTGACGTGGGTGTCTTCTGTGATGCACACTGTTCATTATCCCCATTCCATGGCCAAGGTTTATATTGAGCCATATCTCTTACCCACCAAGTTAAGTATGAGCTGCCCAGTAGTCACAGCCATAAAGAGACTCATACCCAGAGCCCCAATTATTTACCACTACCCCACTCTACTCCTAGTTAAGTATCCAAGGTACTGGATGTTCCAATACCATCATCCCTACAGTGGTATCAAACTGCTGTCATTAATACCCTAGCAGGAATTAGGTTCCAAGTCAGATTTTCAATGTGACAACAAAGGACACCTGGGCAGAGTTACACCCAGGCTCTGGGCACCAAAGTGCAGAACTCACAGTACCAATCACCTAAAGTAAATGTGCCAAGTGGTGCTGGGGAGAAGTGCATGTGGGCAGGGGTGACTCTAAGACAGCCTGCTAGGCAGGAGCAGTACCACCCTCCCCTACCTTAGGAAAAAGAGCACTAGCTTCAAGCCTGGGTAGCCCAGATTCTACAGGTCGGGGCTTTTTTGCTACGTATGTATGCATGGTCCAGGCCAAGGAATTTAACCTCCCTGAGTTCCAGATCTTTATGAAGATGATAAACAAATGGGCATTTTGCATGAAGAGTGCCCAGATCATATTGTTTGAATTTAAGAGAAAAATCATACATAAGCTGTTTTTACATGAAGAGAAAAAGAGGCACAGTCTGCAGGTGTGGTAGCAAACAGGGATAAGACAAAGTTGTGGCTCCCACTGTGCTGCTGACTTAGTGGATAGGGCTTTACAGATTACTCTTCCTCAGCCTTATCTAAACACTGATGTAAACATCCTACACCAAATGGGACTATCAGTAAAAGTGACACAGACTCACTAAGTGGGCACAAAATACTATGGAGGTTGCCGGCACACCTAGCACATATTCCATTCAAATAGCAGTGATTTGGAAATCTGCATCTTACATGTGCTCCAGCTCCTTCTGTGTGTCCTCCAGCGAAACACCCAGCAACACACAGATACCCCGTCCAATGGCACTTATCTGCTCTCCTCCAACTAGAAAGGAACCAAAAGGGAAAGAAGACTTTAAAGCATTCATTTCATGAAGTGCTCCTCAGTAACCTTAGAATTGGTTACAACATCACGCATACTTTTACAACTTCTTTGGCTAAAGCCTAGGGGTATCCAAAAATGAATGGTGTTACATAAATGTGGTGAGATAACTCCTATCCATTCTGATTTTATACCCAGAATGAATGGGAGTTGGAAGGTGAGCAAACATTAAGCAGGATTTTAGGGCCATATTCTATCTGTGTAATCTCAGGTAAGATACTTGAAACTTTCTAGGGTCCAGTTTGCCTATGTGTAAAACCAGAACAGTGTTTTCTTCTCCCATAGAATCTAGCTCAGCTAGGTTAATCCTCAGAAAGGAGATTCCTGCTTTTCCTGGAAATCATAAATCTAGAAGTAACAGAATATACAGATAGCACAAAATAGAAAGTGTTCACATCATAAAAACATTATGCTTTTCCTACTTACTGCAGTGAAGATAAATATATTACACATAAAAACTGATTTATGTGGTAAGTTTCACTTCAGGACGCTGCTATTACTTCCCAGTGTAGTACTGAAGTAAAGTTCTAAGACAATGACTTCCAAATCTTTTTGAATCATGCTCCTTATCCATAAAAAAATCTGAGCACATAGTGCTAATATTTCTGTATATATTTACAGTCAAATGTATACCCTATTCCCTTTAGACAATATCTCAAATGTTGGCACAGCACTTAGGCCACGACTTATCATCATTATGGTGAAACTAAATCTATATCTCAAACGGCAACCTTGATAATATCCTCTTTTTTGCCAACATTTTGCCCAATTTCATTAGTTTACTGTTGTTTTATTATTTCATTGTGTACTGATCTAATGTTCTAATCAAGAATAGAAGAAGCCACTCTACTGCTTTCCTATTGCTTACTTCTGCTGGATAATAATATCTATAAATATTCCTGACAAGGCAACTTAGATGATACCATACTGCAAAATTCTGCATGTTAAGGAAAGAAAGAGAAATTCCTGTCTTCCTTCAGGTGTCTGACAAGGAATCACCTGACATTCAGACCCCACAGGAACATCAGCATCCATCTATTCCTGAAATATCAGCAAAGCTTGATTTCTCTTATTTTTATGCTAAATTTTTAAAAACAGTTTCTTCAGTGCTGCTTTTCTTATAATGGACTGGGTGATTCATTGTCCTCTAAGCCACTGACTCAAAATCCAAAATAGAAATAAGTTTTCATGAAATAAGCAGTAAACAACTAGTCTTAATTTGCTGGTCTGCATTGCTTTAGAAAAAGCTCTCTGGCTTTATTGTTCTTTAAGTAAGTCAATATAATTTTCTTAAAATGTCAATATATTTTCTAGATTTTTCCCAAAGTATGCTTCAAAATATATAGGTTATGGAGCTATATGTGCACCATTAAAGTAATGCATATCCAGTACAGAAAATGTAGAATATATAAGAAATAGAAAGAGAACAAGAAGACTAAAGACAAGCACTTTAAGCCCCATAATTTCCTTCTGATATTTCCTCTGCTCATGGATTTTATTTCATATTTGATCTAATATACTATAATAATAATTTTTATATTTATATCTCCACTTTTCTCTTAACATTGCATAAGAATTGTTCCATGCTATAAACTTTTCCTAAACACCTTTTAACAGTTGCATCCTATCCAATGGAGTAACCATCCCGTTTTCCTGGACATAATGGCTTGTTTCAAAATTTTCCCTTTAATAAATAACCCTGTAGTAAAGATCACTGTGTACTAAAGTTTTATCTACAATTAGAATTATCTTCTTAGAGTACATTTTCAAAAACAGAATCACCATCAAAGAACTTTAACACTTTTATAATTTATTATCTTAATAAGAAATAAATTATGCTTCAAAGTCTATATATGACACAAAGATTGCTGACTTATTTTAGAGCAATTTTGCCCCTCTTCCTGGAACAAGTAGAAAGACCAGAAGTTTCCGAGGGGTCTTTTACTATAAACAAATACTGGAATTTTCCTAAGGGAAAAAAACTTGAGAATAATCACTATACAAAACGATCACAAGGTTGAGAAAGAGATTAAATGTTTGGTCATTTCTCCAAGAATGAGTAGCATGAGTCCTCAAACATTATTTCCCATACACATGTGATTTTAGCTGATCAAATTTAGCAATGGGATGTGGGAGTTATTATTTCCCATACACATGTGATTTTAGCTGATCAAATTTAGCAATGGGATGTGGGAGTTATTATACTATTCCATCTATATAAGCAAATGAACATGTTTGTTTTTTATTTTCTTTCTTATTTTTTGTTTGTTTTTTGTTTTGTTTTTTGTCTTGGGGAGTTTTTGTTTTTATTTTTGTTTTTGTTTTGGCAGTACTGGGGAGTTGAACTCAGGGCTTCACGCATGCTATGCAAGCACTCTACCACTGAGTTGCACCCCCAGTCCATTTTTCACTTTTTATTTTGAGACAGGATCTTGCTAAATTACACAGGCTGCCTCTGGCCTTAAACTCACAATCCTCCAGCCTCTGCTTCCAGAGCCCCTGGGATGAAAGGCATGAGCCAAGCTGGGCATGGTGGCTCATGACTGTAATCCCAGTGACTCAGGAGGCACAGGCAGGAGGATTGCAAGTTTGAGACCAGAGGCAATCTGTGTAATTTAGGGAGACTTTGTCTCAACATTAAAAAAAAAAAAAAAAAGTAAAAAAATGGGCAAGGGGTACAGCTCAGTGGTACAGCACTTGCAAAGCATGCAAGTGTGAGTCCCTGGATTCAACCCCCAAGTACTGTAAAAATAAATAAATAAATAAATAAATAGAAAGAAAGGCATGAGCCTGGCTCAAATGAATATGTCTGAAATGTTCCCTAATAAAGTTTCTAAAATAAGATAAACTCAGAGATGGAGGTGTAATCTAGTGATGGAATGCTTGCCCAGCATGCACAAGGTCCCAGGGTCCAACCCCAGCACCACAAACCGAAACAAAAAATATTAGATGAACACAATAACCATGCTAAGGCATGGGAACGTGTCTTAATCTCACAAAGTAAACCTGCCACATAAAACGTGTGATTTCTGATACTCTATTCTGTCTTGACCATAAAATAAAAGGTGGTATTTTAGAACTCAAAATAAAATGCCATCCAAAAGCTGTCACATTTCAGTGAAGTCAGACACTTTTACAAAAAGTAAGAAAATCCCCTTCCACTACAATTTAAACTAGAAGGCCTGGATTATTGAGTTCCACCCAATTTCAAAACTAAGAATTCCATGCTCTCCAACCCAGAATTGCAGTAACCACTAATACCTTCCCACAATTCATATCCTCTCACAGAATACAGACTTTTTTTTTTGGTTGGTGCTGAGGATGGAACCTAGGGCCTTGCAACTGTTATGCAAGCACTCTACCAATGAGCTACATCCCCAGCCCTTAGTTTTTTGAGACAAGGTCTCACTGTGTAGTCCAGGCTGGCCTGGAACTAGAGATCCTCCTGCCTCTGACCCCCAAGAGCTGGGATTAAATTCACGTGCCACCATGTCCAACAAAATACACGCCTTTTCAATACTTTAACAGGATGGAGAGTTCAAGGGACATGTTGTTGTTGTTTGGTGCCATCGAGTTGGGTCTGACTCCTAGCAACCCTATGTACAACAGATGAAACACTACATGGCCCTATGCCATGCCCAGCACCACTGTCAGTGCTTCTCTGATATTCACAGGGCTTTTGATGGCAGATTGTTTCAGGAGTGGGCTGTTAGGTCCTTCTTCCAAGCCTATAGCACCTGGTGTTCACAGGTGGTCTCCCACCCATGTGCTAACCAGGCCTGACCCTGCTTAGTTTCTGAGATCTGATGACATTGGGTGCTAGGGTGGTATGGCTGTAGACTGTAAAAGATAAAAGATCAAATTTTAAATTTGTTGGTGATGACCACATCAAGCAAAAATCTTTCATCTATGAATTTTCCCAGTTTTTATGAACTTGAGTATTTACTGAAATGCCATAAAACCTTTAAAATTTCCATACACTCAAGTTCCACCTTATTCCCTATTCTAAGACCATTTCCAAAACCAAAGTTAGCACAGCAGCTTACAAATCATTAGGCAGATCTGAAAACTAGAATCTTAGATCTAAATATATGGTTTTTATTATTTGTTTGGGGATGAGGTTGTCTTGCTTTTAGATTTATATTCTGTGGATTCAAAAGCACTTATTTGGTGTAAACTGGCTTAGGGGAAATGGTATTGGAATCACTTGAACTGAGATAGATGATAGATAGATAGATAGATAGATAGATATAGATAGATAGAGCTATATTTTTTTGTTTTGTTTGTTTGTTTGTTTTGAGACAGGGTCTCACCACGTTGCCCAGACTGTTCTGGAATTCCTGGGCTCAAGCATTCCTGCCTCAGCCTCATATGTAGTTGGGATTACAGGGGCCCAACATGGTGCCAGTTTTCAAACAACGTAATTCTGCCAAAAATAATTTAAAAGATTAAAGATAACATGAAACTTATTTACAAATTTTAATACCTTTCAAACCATGGTTTGGGTATTTAGAATTACTACATTACTTATATTAATTATCTATGCCGCTGATGTTCCAACTGGACCAGAATGTTCATACAATGACTAGTGGTTGGGTTGGCTCGGTCCACAGAAATTAGTGGATAAGAGAAATATGCCATCTTGAATTCTTGGGTTCTGACCTATGGCTGCACGGTTCAGCACGTGAGGAAGAGGGATGTCCAGTGCAGGGAATGCTCTGAGCGCAATCACGTGCATGTGCACCACTGTGAGCGCTCGGGCAAGGAGCAAGTCTTCACATCTGTGCATTTTATTAGGAGTCAGGCTTCACAAATATGCAAAAAGGGACAAAAATACAGCATTAAGGTAGTGCAGTGGGAAAAGAGAGGAGTCCCTGCTCCGGAAATGCTCCCTACGTGTCGCTTGTGCAACAGTGCATTGAAGAACGAGCCGTGGGGATGCTCGCAGGTTCTGCCACACGGTACACAGGACAAAAAAAAAGATGATGATAATGATGACAAGGCGCACTTATGCAGAACCCAAAGCGGAGAGCCTGAACCAGCGACGCGACGCGGCCCGCCCGGCACCTGCGGGTGCTCCCTGGCCGCAGCGATGCCCTGGAGCCGGTCGCAGGGACCCGGAGGACGGCGCGGGGGACCCCCACGCGAGACAGCCGTTCCCGAGGGTCAGGGGCGGCTCCTCCCGGGCCCAGCCCCGCCCGACTGACCTGTGACGCTGGCCCGGGTGACGCGCTGCACCACGGCCTTCATGGCGGCGGCTGGGGCGAGTAGGGCGGCGCCGCGCTCGGTCGGGCCTCGCTACTCAGCGGCGGCTCCGCGGCCAGCGCCCTCTGCGGGTAACACCCGGAAGTGCGCCGAGAAGACCTGTTCGACCCCGTCGGCTGAGGCCCACCCACGTTGGCCACGCCCACTCACCAATTGGTCCCGCCCACGTCAATCACACCCACCTGCGACCTACCCGTAACCCCACCCGTCATCGATAAGCCCCTCCCCGTCCACAGTTAGGCTCCGCCCACGCCATTGGCTACAACATCCGTAGCGGATTTCCCACCTCCTGCCCAGACTCCACTCTCTACCCAGACTGACCTTAAAGTCTGCAATGTCGTTTTTTTTTTCTAGCACATCCCGGGCACTAAGAGCCAATCATCACTAAATATCAACTTTGTCCTGAATTGTTGTTGTTAGGTGCCGTTTCATAGCGACCCTCATAGGGTTTTCAATGGCAGATTGTTTGGGGATTGCCTTGGGAGTGGGTTGCCACGTCCTTCTCCCATTTTTGCGGTGCTGGGAATTGAACTGGGGACCTCAGAGACTGCAGAGCGGCGCTCTACCAACTGAGCTAAATCCCAGCCCCTTGTCCTGAATAGTATTCCTGTTTTTCTCCTTTCTCTTTTCCACTCTGCTGCCTCCAGTTCCTCCCAAATTCTTCGCTTGCTGTCCTGACTCTGGTGAGTCAGATACCAAATACAAAAGGCTCTGCTGCTAAAATAGTCATTTGACTATGTAGCTATTAATTTGATTTAGCCATGTCTCGATAGTAAATAGGTGTATAATTCTACAATTCTGTAACTCCAGCAAAACAAGTACTAATACTTGGCTCCATCATAGGGTTCTTACGAAAATTTGAGTGAAATGGACGATGTAAAAGTGTTTGAAGACTGCAAAGTACCGTACAACTATTTCTGTAACAAATGATCATCATTGATAAAACAATTTCATCTTTGTAGCTCACTGGTAGAGCATGTGTTTAGCATACAAAACACACAGAGAGAGAAGAAATAAAAGAAAAGAAAGAAAAGAAAAAGAAAAGAAAATAGAAAAAGTCCCAGCTACTGGGAAGGCTGAGGCAGGAGGATTGCTTGAGTTCATGAGATTAAAACCAATGTGGACAACACTATGAGGCCCCCTTCTTAACAGGCAGGGAAGGGAATACAAGTTCTTTCTGACCATGTCTTCACCTTGAAGGTCTCTAATAGTATTGGTAGGTGTAGGAAACCATTAAAATGAGCCAGGTGCTGTGTGCACACACCTGTAATCTCAGCGACTCATGAGGCTGAGGTAAGCAAGTTCCTGTTCAGAAGCAGGGGCTGGTGGTGTGGTTCAGTGGTAGAACATTTGCTAGCATGCACAAGACCCTGGGTTCAATTTCCAGCACAATACACACACACACAAAGACAGTGATATTGATGATCCTGATGCTGTATAAGTCTAATTAATGTGTGTGGTTGTATCTGAATTTTAAACAAAAAAGTTTAAAAAGTTAAACAATGTTTTAAATAGAAAAATCTTATAGGATAAGGATATAAAGAAAATATTTCTGTATAGCTGTACAATGTATTTGCATTTTAAGGAGTTATTACAAAGGGGCCAAAACTTTTTAAAATTTAAGTTTATAAAATAAAAAGATTACAGTAAGCTAATTTATTATTGATGAAAAATATTTTTTTATAAATTTAGTGTAGCTTACGGGTACAGTGTTATAAAGCCTACAGTAGTGCAATGTCCAAGGCCTTCACACTCACTCACCACTCACTGACTCACCCAGAGCAACTTCAGTCCTGTATGCACCACTCCTGGTAAATGCCCTATGCAGGTAGACCAGTTTTTCTCTCTCATGTCTATTTTTACTATACTTTGTTTACATATGCCACAATGTGCCATATGTTACAATTACCATGGCGTTAAGTATGATAATTAGGAGCAATAAGCTACACAGTATTGTCTAGGTAGGCTTGTGTAAGCATGCTCCATGTTAGTCACACAATGACAGCAATTAGCAAAGCACTTCTCAGAATGTGATGGGGAGCAGATCAGATGGTAACTTCTTTGAGCAGAAATGTTCTCATTTGTAAAATTTCAACAGCTGCCTTATGTGGTTCATGAAATGATATATGACTGTAGTTGAAGTAGAAGTGACAGGATGGGGTGGCTGGAGGAGTGAAAAGGGACAGGAAAAAAGTTGTCTAGAATGGTAAACTGAAAAAGAGAACAGAAGAGCTGTTATAAAGGTAGTAATTTAAGTTACGGATGAGTATGAGGTAGCTAAAGGACATCCAACCTGCAGCCATACCATTGTGGCGTCCGACCCCATCAGATCTCAGAAGCTAAGCAGGGTTTGTACTGTGATGGGAGACCACCTGGGAACACCAGGTGCTGTAGGATTGGGAGGACCTAGCAACACACTCTCAAAAAACAATTGCCATTGAAAACCCTATGAGAAGCACTGACAATAGTGTTTCGCCTGTTGGATAGGGGTGCTATGAGTTGGATACCAATTCAAGTGCACCTAATAAGAACAACAAAGGACACCCAAGCAGCAATGCTAGACAGATATAGACTTTAAGCTTAGGAGAGTTCTAGCTTAAATGAGACGGAAAAGAAGTTTGGTCTATCAACTAAAGCCAGCCATACCCCAAGGAAAGCTACCCCAAATGTCCCCTGAAGCCCCACTAATTTATGGATCCTGAGTAAATCAGCTGCCAAATCAGAAGTCCAACAGTGTCACATCACTTACCTGCCTGATACCACGGTCCCTCAGCTCTTGCCCTTTCTTGTTTCTCTGGAAATCCCTATAGATGGAAGACGTTTTCCTGAGGCTCATGCTGTTGCCCTATCCCTCTTACACTTCTGATTCACTTGTTTCTCTTACCTTCCCTGCCCACTGCGACAGGCTGTTTCTTGTCCATCAATTTGATGCCAACCAAATTCACCTAGCACACCCACTTGGTACTGACCCAGTCTTGACTTCTGATATCCCTTGGAAAGCTGAGGTCTCCACTGATTCCTGTCCTACCATACATCCCTATGCCTCACCAGGTCTCAAGTAGCTACAAACAAGAAACACTACCCAAAGGAGAAATGCCACTTTATTAATAGCTGAGACAGTACTCAGTAATCCACAAATAAAAGCTGAACTGAACCTCTCACAAGGGTAGAAGCCAAGCACTTGGGTTGGGGAGGCTGACCAGAATCCAGCACTGTACCTAGGAGGTGGTGTCTAAGGTTAGCTCTATTCTTACAGAGGGAGGAAAAAGCAGCTGGTGTGCAACAGGAAAAGAAACAAGGCAGAAACCCCAGGCAAGCTCAGGGAGTGGTTTCATGCATGCCAGCTCCCAGTGTCAGGCCCACTGAAGACCTCAACATACTCTCAGCTTTAATTCTGACTTCACATATACATTTTGATAAGTATTCCCTTTTGATTTAAGCTCACTTATGTGGGCTTGTTGCTTGCGTAGAACACTGGTCATGTCACCCTGAATTTATAGTCCCAGCACCTAACAGAGCAGTTGGATGGTAATCCATGCCTGAAAGAATGAGGGCATCTGCACTGGTCTAAAGAATAGGTCAAGTCTATTTAACTCAGGAGTTATATTCTAATTCATAACATAGTTACCCAGTGCCCAGCAGTTTCCAAAAGACCACTGTAAATCCCAAACTGAACCTGAAGAACTTGCTGACTGTAACTTTAACAGGAGGACCACTAAGGCTCTAATAGCAACATGACGAAAATACAGTTACATGAACTGGTCTCTGAAAACTGAGTTTATGGAAGCTCAATGTGAAATTTCATGTCAACCTTTCACTCATGTGAACATAGAGGAATAAATCTTGAATTATGTGTTTAGTTTCCTTCAAGGTATTATTTATTGCATATGATTGATGATTCTATTTTATTATTAGGTGTCAATATTTTATAGCAAAGTTAAATTAAATATACATTTTTCACAAACATAAAATGGAAATCAAGCCATCAATCAAATTTAAATGCTGAACCAAAGTCTTTGTTTTCAAAAACAAGCAGTCAATCATGATTCTGGACCAGGTCCACCAGTCCATGATTTCAAATAATTGAGGATCTTATCAGTAACTGGAACAAAATTTTCTTTATATGTGACAATTGTTTCCACATAAAACCCTTTTTGGGGTTCAGGTGTTTCATTTGCTGAGATAGGAATTTCATATGTTGTGCGAGGCTTTTGCTCTACTTCATCACCTAAAAAAAAAAAAAAGAAGAAAGAAAGGAACACATAAATTATTAACTTAGTAGTCATTAAAGTCTTGAAACTAAGCTAAGGAAAGAAGCTAAGGAAAGAAGAAAAACCACAAAAACATGACCATTACAAACATTAAAAGCTTTTCAAGTACTTAACACTGGACATGTGAACTTTCAGGCCACTGATAATCATCATAACCAAATGAAATTTTCAATTGTTGTTGTTAGGTGCCGTTGAGTCAGATCAGACTCATAGTGACCCTCTTAGGACTTTCAATGGCTGATTATTTCAGAATTGCTTCTGGAGTGAATTGCCATGTCCTTCTCCCCTGAAATCTTCAGTACCGTTTTTAAACATCAGCTTTATTGAGCTACACTAAACATACCATACAATTAGCTCTCTTTAAAAGGTACTCATCTACGACTTTTGTTGTTTTTGTTAGGTGCCATCCAGTCCTGTCCGACTCATAGCGACCCTCCTAGGGTTTTCAATGGCTGATTGTTTTGGGATTGCCTCAGGAGTGGATTGCCATGTCCTTCTCCCATTTTTGTGGTGCTGGGAATCGAACCCAGGACCTCAGAGACTGCAGAGTGGCACTCTACCAACTGAGCTAAATCCCAGCCCCACCCATCTATGACTTTTAGTATACTCAAATTTGTGCAACCAGCACCAGAATTGATCTTAGAATATTTTTACCCACTAAAAAAAGTTCCATAATTTTAGCAATCACTTACTTCCCTTCTTCCCCACTCCTCAACCCCAAGCTACTACGCTAATCCACTTTTGGTCGCTACAAATTTCGAACATATATTTGAAAGGTGAGCGATTTCCCTTGCCACTCAGTAACAGCGAAGATCTTAATACTCCTTGGCTGTCATAAGTCCTGAAATTGTATGGTCGTCTTGTGTGATGAGGGCTTATGGTACACAGCATCACTTCGTTAAGTTGCTGTCCAGAGCCTGTGAAATTTCACCTTGAACTTTACGCAGATTCTTTCAATTGAGCAAGAAGGCAGCCTTAGTCAATAATAAGACGCAGGTAATGGCATTTAAAAGTTAGTACCTAGAGTCGGATCTTTGCAGGTTCCATTATAGCAAATGGTTCTAAGTAACCGCTTCACATAGTTTTGCAGAATGACCTGGGACTTGCAGCACAGGGAAGTCGCTTCCATGACCCCTCTGGGCAGTACCCACCGGAGGCGGCATTTCTCGCCATAGTGCCCTACCTGATGGCTTCTTTTTCCAGCTGAAGAAAAAGATGGAGCCCAAAAGCGACCAGGTGCCGAGTGCGTAGACAAGAGACATCCGCCGATACCAGGCCGAAGCCTGGCTGGGAAGCATGGCACCCAGTGGTGAAAGACTCAGCCTAAGACGGAGGCGGGTCTTCCGGTCGGCGGCCACCGCCACCAATGGGGAGCCTGTGTCGCGGCCGCCTTCCGGCTCTGACCGCTATGCATCTTGGAACGTGTAGTCCGAGGTCACTGGGCTCGGACTTTGAGGCGTGCGGTTTGGGTCCAGTGGCTTTGCTTCACTGCTGAGTGTGGGTGAGCGATACTGTGTACCATGTGATGGGCAGCAGGTGGCAGCTTCTTTGAGCAGAAACTTTCTCACTTGAGAAACTGTAATGCCTGTTTTACCCAGTTTGAAAAGGTTTAATTACATTTCTCTCTCAGATTATCAGGAATACCATTTGTCTTTCCCTGCAGCTTCATCGTCTTCCCAGTGTGCCTGTCTGGAACTCTGGGTGAATTTTGGGTGCCTCCAGGTCAAAGCTAATGCCGCCTGTGTGCTCTGGGTCCCATTCCTTCGGTCTCCTTGGGCGTCTTTCCCACCAGACTCTAGCTCCCCATTCCCGCTCTGTTGACTCTATCCATCATACAAATGCCTCAAAAACAAAAAAGATTTCTTTTGATTCCGTCCACTGCCGGATTTTCTCTTATTCATACATTTCCTCAAAGCATAATTTACCTGCATTCTAGTAGGCTGAACAATTTGAGAGCAAGTCACCCTGCTTGTTCACAGCTTTATGTACTATTCCACAAGATATATCTCAATTAAAAATCAATCTAAAAAATTGGGGCTGGGAATGTAGCTCAATGGTAGAGCACTTGCCTAGCATGCAGAAGGCCCTAGTTCGACCTCTGTACTGGAAAAAATAATCCAAAACCGAGCCAGAACAACAAAAAAACAAGTCCTGTGGAAAAGGCACAGAAAATAAAACTCTTGGGATTTAAAATGCTACATAGAAGATACTTCCAGAATGTAGAACAGAGACAAAAAGGAGTAAATACAAATTTAAAAACTAGAGTATCAGAATCAATCTTCATGGTCCAACTGGTAAGTGCTTTCACTTTTCTTTTTACATGGTTTCATTTTTTTTTTTTTTTTTTTTTTACAAAGCACTCATTACTTCTAATATATAATTTACTTCTAATTTCTTTTTCAGTATTGCAGGGTTGAACCCAGGGTTTCATGTATGGTTTGCAAGCGCTCTACCACTATGCTACACTCCCAGCCCATACTTTTTTTTTTTTTGACAGGGTCACACAAAGTGACACAGGTTGCCTCTGGCCTCAAATTTACAATCCTTCTCCTTCACCCTCCCGAATTGCTGGGATTACAGGTGTGTGCCACTGCCACCTGGCTACTTCTAATGTCTAATTATTCACCTTCCCCACCTAGAACATAAGCTCCATGAAAGCAGGAATCTTTGTTTCATTGGCTATATTCCTAGCACCTTGAAGACTACTCCACACACAACAAGTACTGAATAGTTATTTGTTGAAATTATTTAGGACCTAGAATTTTCATGGAGACTGGGACATGAACCCTCTGGGGGAAAAATGCACTACTACTACTACCTAGCTGTTGGGTAGATCATTTCTCCTGACTGGGCACGGACTGGACCTGATGTTTGCTGCACTGATAGAAAACACATGGTGTGTGTTGTGGGGAGGTCTTGGCCCTGCAACCATGGTGATAGAATGGGCAGAAATATAGAAATTGGTTAGACTTGCTGTAATGTATCAACATTGCCTCCTGGAGGGAGGGGGAGAAGGTTCAACTAATAAGAGGGAGAGACAAAAAGCCAGAGGAGAGTAACAGAGAGCAGAATTAGGGGATACTCGTTGCTGGTCCAGCTGCCCATAAGGCTGCCACTTCTGTAACAAAGCCACTTGGGAGGGAGTTAATGGTGGTGTACCTTTGAGACATCTTGGGGACACCTTCCTGGGGGAGGGAACTCCTTTGTGCAGCTGTACATAATGGCTTTGTGCGAGTTACACTCCCTATATGAAACCCCCAATAAACTTATGGTTCACAAAATTTAATGTGATCCCCAATTCGGTCTGTGCTTCCTTTGGCTTTCACCCAGCACTGACTCAGGCATGAACACTGACATCACAATTGTGTAAAGGCTCTTTATTAGCTTTCACAATCAATTTAGAGACAAAAAAACAGGATTATGATTATAGGCCAGAATATATTTTACCAGTCTTGATAATGTAAAAATAAAGGCACAGCTGACCAAAACTGGACAGTAAAGAAAAAGGTCTTAATTATCCTCATTCTATGAAAATAGAAATTGAAAGATGCTGGCTAAAATTGAACATTTCAACAACAAAACCACATAAGGAAAGACTGAACACAGTTACCACTGAAGAGCAGGTCTAGGCTTAGTGAGGGCAGGGAACTGTTACTGGCTCTTTAGAATAAAGTGTTTGTTTTGTTTTACTTTGATCGAAAAACCAGTGGCTGTTCAAGTTATTCCACTCAATGCCCAGGAAAAACGTGTCACTGTTCTATAAGAGCCACTAATGCCTATCGGCCATTCTCACTGTCTACCTGGGCTGGACTGTTGACATGGATGTTATCTGTGAGTCAGGGCAATGGCCTCAAAATCATGCTGCCTCCACAGTTTCACACATTTCATACTTTTCTTGGACTCTTCAATAGTTAGACAGTAAATGAGGATTAAATTCAGGAAATACCTCTTGAGGAAGTCACTTTTACACACATACACACTCAGAGACCTCAGGAGATTAAATCTGTATTAGCATTATTTTAGCCAGTGCTTTCCTCATCTGCATTTATTTCCTTTATGATCATTAAGATTTTCATTTTAAAAAGCTGCCAAAATATGATTTTATACAGACTCTAAAAACAGGATACAAAATGAAAAAAAACAAAGGATACAAAAAACATGTAAACATCTACAAGTACCAAAACATTTATGACCTTACAGTCTTGTGGGCAGAAAAAAGGGCACAGATAAGGAATACAAATAAGTTATAATCTGAAGACTTACATATAAAATGTCCTTTGATTATTTTTGAAAATCTGCCAAGGAAGTGAAAGGAATGTTATTAAGCCTTTATAAACAATTGTGAGCACAGTCTGACAGCATTTTATTCAATGTCCTGATCACATCCTCAGCTTAGCAGGCACTGGAGACAGCCAGTTTTTTCAAGTGATCCATGAACACCTGGAGGCTGACGTCGTCAGTTAGGATCGGCGCACCAGTTTCCTGAAACATGATGATAAAGGCTTACTGGCAGAGACCTTAAAAGCCAGTTAAAACTCATGAGCTGCCCAAGCATTCATGAGTGTCACCTCTGTTCCCCACCCACCTCCTCTGCAGAGCTGACCAGTTTCAACAGAAGTATATTTTCCTCAACACCCTTTCGTGATCCCAAGACCAGGCCACCCTTGTCCACCACAGACACAGTTTTGAGCCTATGCCCTTCAACTCTACCTCCTACCACAGTTCTGAGGACTCACCTGGAGAGAGCTCCCCCAGGCCCGCACACCCTCCTCCCACGTGGCCCACAATTGTGCAAGCACTGAGCTCCAGATTTGAAGTATTCGGCTTGCAACAGCAGCATGAGAGGAGCGCAGCTACAGGTGACTGAGGATCTCGATGACAGCCGATATGTATAATATCAGAAAATGCATACGATTGAATTAATGTTATAGGAAAATGGCTGGATAGCAACTTAAATTTGTAGTAAGGTCTCAAATTTATAAAGAAATAAATAGCCAGCCAGGCACGGTGGTGCATGCCTGTAATGCCAGAGACTTGTGAGGCAGAGGGAGGAGGATCGCAAGTTCGAGACCAGAGGCTGTCTGTGTAACTTAGTGAGACTCTGTCTCAAAAAGTTAAAAAAAAAAAAAAATGGACTGGGGGTGCAGTTCAGTGGTACAGCACTTGCTAAGCATGCAAGTGCGAGGCTCTGGGTTCAACCCCCAGTATCACAAAAATAAATAAATAAGTAAATAACCACATACAGTGGTACCTTAGCACTCAATAGCAATCAACTCTGAAGGCTTGTCAAATACTCATCAGTTCAAGTGCTGAGCACTTTTTGCCACACAAGAAGTAAAATAATGTAAATGCATTTATCAGTCCCGGCATCACACTGAATGGCTAATTCAGACACATGTGTGCCACTCGCAGTAAATTCTTTTTAATTCAATTATTGTTCTTACTGTTTTCTTCTTTCCCTCACTTTTAGCAATAGAAAGTTTCGCAGGTGCCATGATCAGCATATGGTGCACGCATGTATATGTACATTTTAAAAAATCATGAGATCATGAACATAGCCCCAGGACACGTCTTTACTACTTGAAATTGATGTGCGAAGTGACACTTTCCCCTTTGTTTCACTGGAAATGTCATGGATAAACATGGCATCTCATACAGGTTTTAGCATGGGGGTTGAGTGTCAAGCAAGCAGTTGAGCACTCAGTGAGAATTCTCTCAGAAATACTGTCAAAACACAGAGCAGTATGAGTGCCAAGTCACCACTTTATCTATGCACATGCATACATAGTTTCTATTACCTAGAAAGTAGTTAGAAACAGTATATACATGTCATTTTAATTTTCTTTCTTATTCTTTTTTCATATATATTCAAACTTTCTCAAATGAAATTGGAGTTATAATTAGAAAAATGTAGCATGATCAACATGTGAGAGAGGACTTCCATTCTGGGAAGAATGAGTAGATGATGTACTTTATTTCCTCCCACTAATTACAACTAAAAATTCTGGACATTTTACATAAACAGAACATAATACTTTGAAAGATGGAGAAAAGACAGTAGACAAACTAGAGACCTTGGGACCCAAGGGATAACACAGTGGTAAGCTCCCTGGGTTTTCTTTTTGCCTCATATACCCCAAACTTGGAGATGAAGCATCTGGCAAACTGTCATTCAGCACAGATTCAAAAAAATGAAAAATAAAACAATAAAAAATGCCTGTTTTCTCTAGCCGAAGGACCAGAGTACTCTAGCAAGAGAGAAAAATGTTAGAGAATAATCACTGTATGCCAGCCAGAAAAGATGGAAAAACTGTGGTCTTGTTCCACCCATAACAGCGAAGGCCAAGTAGGTGCCCAAGCCTTCTACACTCCCAAGGCAGTAATGAGTCACGCCAACAGTGCCAGAAGGATGTGTCAGAGAAGGCTGAGCATGGAAAAGGAAACTGCATCTCTGATGGTCAATAAGAAATCTCCCAGATCAGATTGCAAGTTTGAGGCCAGAGACAGCATGCATAATTTAGTGAGACCCTGTCTCAAGACAAACATTACAAACGGGGCTGGGAATATAGCTCAGTGATAGAGCACTTGCAAAGTATGCATGAGGCCCTGGGCTCAAGTACCACAAAAAGCAAAAAAGAAAAGAAAGGACTTTTCAAACCCCATAGCATTAGAGAGACCATCATGGATCTTGTATATTCAGCCCCATCTGTCAATAAGATGCCCTCCTTCTCCCTCCCCACTGGGATGGTACCAGAGGAGGCCTGGTGGAAAGCCAGGACTTTCCCCATCACCAAAGAGTCCCAAGGCCTTTTATACAGTGGTGTCAGTGGAGACTACCTGCGGAGCTGGAACTTCCATCCCCACTGAGAACTGCTAACTCTCCTTAAATATCAGCAAGGTCCAGAACTTTTGCCTCCACGTGGCAATAAGGAAACAATGAATGGCATCTCTGCTTAATAGAGCAGAAGGTCAGCTAAGAAGCAAATTTGAATAAGATCTAAGCTCCCATACATAAATACTAAAATGTCTAAGTTTCAATCAAAAATCACTTGTCATATCAAGAACCAAGATTCCAAACTCAATGAGAAAAGACAATCAAGGGTACGAAGGTGCCTGCCTGTAATCCCACTGACTCGGGAAGTAGATACGAAGGTGCCTGCCTGTAATCCCACTGACTCGGGAAGTAGATGCAGGAGGATCACAAGTCTGAGGCCAGAGGAAGCCTGTGTAACTTAGTAAGACCTTGTCTCAAGGTGAGAAATTTAAAAAAGGCGGGGGGCAAGGAGGGCTGACAGTGCAGCTCAGTGGTAGAGCGTTTGCAAAGTATATGTGAGGCCTTTGGTTCAGCCCCCAATTGCCAGCAAAAAGAAAAAAAAAAAAAGGAGGGCAATCAGGTCAAACACGAAGGTGCATGCCTGTAATCCCAGTGACTCAGGATGGGGAGGCATGAAGATCATAAGTTGGAAGCCAGAAGCAGCCTACATAACTTAGCAAGACCCTGTCTCAAGATAAAACACTTTAAAAAATGGCTGGACCTGCAGCTCAGTGGTAGAAGCCCTGGGTACAGCACGCAAGTACTGCCCCCCCAAAAAGATAATCAATAGGTGTGAATATTGAATTGACAACAATGTTAGAATAAGCCATGATAAAAATGCTTCAGTGATCCATGTTTATGAACCAGGAGAATTAATACTTAATGGCCATACTATCAAATGTGATCTATAGATTCAATGCAATCTCCACCAAAATTCCAATGACATTCTTCACAGAAACAAAATCAAGTCACATGGAAGCACCAAAGACCCAGAATAGCCAAAGCAATCCTCAGCAGAAAAAGCAACACTTGAGGGATCTCAATATCCAATTTCAGAATACAATACAGAGCCATACTAAGAAAAAAAGCATGGCATTGGCATAAAAACAGACATGTAGACCAGTAAGGGAACCCAGGGAGGAAAAAAAGAGACAAAATAGAAACAAAAAATAAAAACAGAACAGAGAACCCAGAAGTACACCTACGTATACACAGCTATCTGATTCTTGACAAAGGTGCCAAAAACATACATAGGAGAAGAGACAGCCTATCCAACAAATGGTTCTGGGAAAACTGGATAGCCACATACAGAAGAATGAAACTAGATCCCTATCTCTCACCCTGTACAAAAATCAATTCAAAATGGATCAAGGACCTTAATGTAAAACTGGAAACTTTGAATCTGCTATAGGAAAAACATAGGAAAAGCACTTCAAGATATAGACATAGACAAGAACTTTCTAAAAAGGACTTTAATAGCCCAGGAAATACAAAGAATTGACAAATGGGACTGTATGAAATTTAAAAGCTTCTGCACAGCAAAAGAAACAATAGAAAGCCCAGAGAATGGGAGAGAATATTTAGTGACTATACTTCTGATGGTGCTGGGGTTTAGTTCAGTTGGTAAAGTGCTGCTCTATGTGTTCTGAGGCCCTGGGTTTGATCCCCACCACTGTAAAATGGGAGAAGGACCTGGCACCCAACTCCTGAAACAATCCCCCAAACAATCAGCCACTTATAACCCTATGAATAGCAGAGAAGCACTAACAGTGTTGGGCACGGCACAGTGGCGGAGGTGTTTAGTTCTGTTATACATAGAAAATTAAAAATCAGTAACAGATAAGAACAAAAAATAAAATCTCTGAATACTTGGAACCTAAGCAACATACTCCAAAGCTTATGGGACATAGCTAAGAGTGCTGAGAGGGACACTGCACTAAATGCATTAGAAAAGAAAAAAAGTCTCAAGCTAATAATCTAAGTTCCTTCATGAACCTAGAAAAAGAGTGAAATAAATCTAAAGTGAACAGAAAGAAGTAACAACTAGAGGAGAAATCAATGAAATTGAAAATAAAAAGACAATAAAGGCAATGAAATGAAGAGCTGGTACTTTGAAATCAATAAAACTGCCAAATCTCCAGTGAGATTCACAAAGAAAAAGAAGACAAATTTACCACTATAAAGAGAGAGAGAGAGGGGTATCACTACAGATTCTATGGACATCTAAAAGGTAATAAGAGAGTATAAGCAATTTTATATACAGAAGTTTGACAGCTTAACCAAAATGGACCAATTCCCCAAAGAACACAGTTGCCTTAACTTATCCTCAACTTATAGGATTTTAAAACAAGTTTTAAAAATAATAACCCTGTCCCAAAATACCTGACAATTTCTTACCTGTCCCCAAGGATATAGATTATTGTGTGTTTGAGATGGATTCACTTTGGATAAAAGGAATCGAGCCTTTAAAAACAAGAAAAATGGTTTACAATTTTTTATTGTATAGAAACCCATTTCTTTAGCTTAAGCCCATTGGCTCTCCACTTATGAAACATCCTGAAACACTGGCAATCCTATGCTTTTATATCAAAATATTTGTTTAAAAAATGTCACCACTAGGTTAGGTGGTGCATGCTTATAATCTTAGCATTAGGGAAGGGGAGGCAAGATAATCACGAGTTAAAGGTCAGCTTGGACTACACAGTGAATTCCAAGCCAACCTGGGGAACATAGCAAGACTCTGTCTCCAATAAATAAATAAATAAATTTTTAAAAGTCATCGTTGGAAGATTATTTATATGTCAATTTATGCCACCACCCTGTTTGGATTTACAATCATAAAAATAGATTACGGTTCCAAGTTTGAGGCTTGCCTAGGCTACATAGAGACTTCAAGAAGAACCTGGGTAGCCAGGTGTGGTGGCGCATGCCTGTAATCCCAGCAGTTTGGGGGGCGGAGGCAGGAGGATCGCAAGTTCGAGACCAGAGGCAGTCTGTGTAACTTAGCGAGACCCCTTCTCAAAAAGTAAAAAAAATGGGCTGAGGTGCAGCTCAGTGGTCCAGCACTTGCAGAGCATGCAGGCACGAGGCCCTGGGTTCAACTCCCAGTACCGCAAAAAAAAAAAAAAAAAAGAAGAACCTGGGTAATTTAGCAAGACCTTGTCTCAAAATAAAAATAAAAATAAAAATAAAAAAGGGCTGACAATGTAGCTCAGTGCTACAGTGAGTGTCTAGTATATGCAAGGCCCCGGGTTCAATCCCCAGTATAGAGGGGAAAAAAATAGATCATAAAATGAAACAAAATATTAGAGCTAGAACTCGGTCCACCTACCTGACTGCCACCGTGCTCTGTGTTGATGTAACGTGGCATTGGGAAGCGCGCCTGCAAAATTTCTTGTGCATCATCCAGTGGTGCCTGCAGAAGGTGCTTGAAGTTTTCATACTCAGGCATGTCCTGGTATCCAGCTTTCTGCCACTGGGCTATGGTCTACAGCAAAACAAACCAACCCAAACTGCTGTTGAAACACTGATGGCAGCCTTCATCAATGCTTCTGACATTCCTCTACCACCACCACCCAGAACTGGTTTCCTCTGAAGAAGTCTTAGGTCAAAAATGAGAAGTTTCTGAAAAGGAAGGCTGACTAGGAGGAGAAGCAGGAGCAGGCACAGAGGGTGCAGCCAGGGTGTACCCCTATATCCCAAGAATGTCAGCTGTTCAATCACGTCTCCTTCCCTTTCTAACTGCTAACCAACTAGTCAGAAAAGCCTGTGAACTAGTCATCCCATGGAACCATAGCTGCCCTTCCATTCCAGTTCCACATTATCATCTAGCATAGCCTCTCATCATCTCCCACCAAGGATCTAGTGGCTACCCACTTCTCTTTTCCTGACAGCACATACATTATGCCCCTCCTCCATTCAGGCAGACTGGGTGGGACTGACTCACCCTGTCTCTGCTTCTCTAATGCCCTGAGTGGGACACTCTTGGCAGGGGAGATAAACATTGTTAAGAAGGTACAAGTGCTAATTAGGCAATGAGAAGGCAACAAAATAAATTCTGAAAAATAAAGACTATTTGTCTCCCTAACTGGGTTAAATACCTCATGTCTCATTCCTTCTTCTATATTCCTCAGCAAATGGTCTTGAAAATATTTTGTACACACAGAAAATCAAAAAATATTCATTAGCTGATTCATATATCTTTATAGGTAAACTAAAGTGGTTTCTTATGTTATTTAGGGAAAGGACACCCAACCCCCAGGCCATATACCAGACCGGTCCGTGGCCTGCTAGGAACCAGGCTGAGCAGTGGGTGAGCAAGTCAAGCTTCATCTGTATTTATAGCCACTTTGCACTGCTCACATTGCCACCTGAACTCTGCCTCCTGTTGGATTAGCAGTCTGTGGAAAAACTGTCTTCCACGAAACTGGTCCCTGGTGCCAAAAAGGTTGGGGACCACTGATTTAGGGGATACTAAAAAAGAAAACAGGGTTGGGATTTAGCTCAGTTGGTAGAGCGCTGCTCTGCAGTCTCTGAGGTCCCAGGTTCGATTCCCAGCACCACAAAAATGGGAGAAGGATGTGGCAATTCACCTCAGAGGCAATCTCAAGACAATCAGCCATTGAAAACCCTATGAGGGTCACTATGAGTCAGACACGACTTGATGGCACCTAACAACAACAAAAAAGAAAACAGTGGAGAGGGAAAATGGAGTAAGAGGACATATCAAGTTTTCAATGCATTTTAGCAATTAAACTGTGAATATGACACCTCAGACTCCAAGTCTGAAAAGAGGGGAGCATTTCAGAGTTACCAGTTATAATTTTTTGGCAGTGCCAGGGTCTTGTGTATGCTAGGCAGGTACTCTACCACTCAGCTACATCCCTGTTTGTTCTTAATATTTTGACTGCCTGTGCCCTGGAGGCAATGCCCATGAACTCACGTGGGTAAAACAGTTTAAGAACACTCACAGCTAGCAGACCTGGGGCTTTTGGAGAGTGAAAGCAAAGTCACTGTTTGTCGTTAGAACCTCTCACTTGTGCAGAGAAGGTTCTCAATAAATGTATTCATGAACAGGATTAGGGACTGTGGTCAGAAATATGTATAGGGGGTTAGGTGGGGCCCAAACAAGCTACACTGTCAATAAGAGGAACTAGCTGGCCACCAAATGGCCCTAGGTCTAGGACCATTACTGAGAACCTAGTACCTGTGGGCAAGTGGCTAGCAGAGTAGGTGTTAGTGTGAGGGAAAAAGTTTCAAGTTATGAAATACCCTCTAGAATTAGAAAACCAATACTTCCTAAGCCATTAAAGGAATTCTGAAACATAATTTATATCTTTTCAGGCAACCGAAATAATTTCTAGTGTTCAAACTTTAGGAGGCCAAATCAATCATCAAAGCAATTTATTGAAGGTAAAGAACACAGAGAACATCAGTTTCACTGAATACAATGCTCCACTAAAGGACGTTTTCCCCATAAAGATGCAGGTAATTCAGAGGAGCCATTCTCCCTCCCAGGGCATGAGTGCCTTTCTGAAAGAAAGAGAATCTCCCCTGGAGCTATCTGCAGCCAAGCTAGGGATCCAAAGACTCCATGTAACATTCCCTACACCAGATTGTTTCATCAAAGATAAACTGTGCCCTTAAATCTAACTTGTACAACTCTGAAAGGACAGTAGTGTGTATAAAAAGCTTACAGAGGAAGACTAAACTGGTCTTAATTTGTTTTAGGAAGTAATAAATTAAGCTGGGTGTGGAGAGGTAAGCCTATAATTCTAGCACCCCTGAGGCAGAGATAGGAGACCAGAAATTCAGGGGTACAAAGTGAGGCCTCCTTGTCTCCAAAAAAAAAAAAAAAAAGAAGAAGAAGAAGAAGGAGGAGGAGGAGGAGGAGGAAAGAAGAAAGAAAGAAAGAGGTAGTAAATCATAGTGTTTCTTTTTTATTTTTTTTCTTTCTGGTACTGGGGGATTGAACCCAGTGGTTCACGCATGCTAGACAAGCATTCCACTAATTGGGCACACCCTCAGACCCTTTTTTTTTTATTTTGAGACAAGGTCTTAATAAGTTGTACAGGCTGTATCTGGCCTCAACGTCATGATCCTCCTGCCTTCTGAGTTGCTGCACTCACAGGCATGTGCCATGACACCCAGCAAATTTAGTGATTTAAAAGACCACTTGAGCTTTACTTACAGCAAACACTATTAAACTTACAAAATATACAAATTTTCCAGGGACTTGGAAAAGTATTTTATTCACTAGAACAAAAGCCACTATACTCATTATAGTAAACTCTGGGTTTTCTAAGCCTAAATTCTGGTTTCAAATGCCATAAATTAATAAACAACCATAGCCAACGAGGTGGCGCATGCCTGCAATCCCAGCACTTGGGAGGCAGAGGCAGGAGGATCAAGGTGAGTTTGAGGCCAGCCTGAGCTACAATACCAAGTTCTAGGCCAGCCTGGGTTACACAGAAAGACCCTGTCTCAAAAAATCAAAAACAAGCAAATAAGAAAACAATAGTCAGGAAACAAACTAATATCATCTTACCTCACCAAGATAAATGACAATTTGAAAGAACGTATCCATCAACAAAATTCTGTCAGCCAGAATGCTACTGCTGTCCAAGAGAACTGGCTAAAGAAAAAGGAGAGGTGGTGTTAATCTTCTATCTTCCCCAAAGAATCACCATTCCAATCCCATGTCCATTGGTCCACAGAACAGCGAGGAGGCCATTTACAAATGGTTTCTAGCACAGGGCTCCCCCTCTTCACACCCTCCCACTTTCTTCTCCCCAACTTAATGTTCTAAGCCTCAATTTCACAGAAGAAACAGGTTCCAAGTAAGTGCTCATTGATTGGGAAGAGAAATTAATGATATCTTGTGATCTAGGAGCCAGAAATAATTCTGAACATTCTCAATTTCATGGGTAGAAATGTATTTAACTGAGCTGATCTTTCTTGTAAATCTACTTCAGCTGCAGTTAGAATGGACAGGAATTACTATATGAAAAATACAATTTAATACAAGTTTTCAAAATTTACTATAAAATATATAATGTGATTTTTATTTCAATAATAAAGGTAACATATTCATTCCAGAAAATCTGTACCCAATTACAACAAATATTGATATTTTAGTTTGTTTCCATATGGCTCTTTATTTTTGCAGGCTTCTAATAAACATAAATTAGGAAAGTTTTATTTTTTTCATTTTCTTTGTTTTTTGTTTTTAGTTTAAAGATAATTGGCTTCACTTGCAAATCAAACATCTCATTCCATAAAGTAAAATAAGTGCTCTTCTGGAGAAGTTTCTATTTTGATCTTTTTCATAAGGACTTACTCATTTTACTGTTACATAAACTATGTGACTACTTCTTGGAATACTTATTTTCCTTCTATCGAACAATTGAATATTTGGATTGTTGTATCTCATTCTGTGTTATAGTAGTACATTTGTTATTTCTTTTCACAAAACCATCTGTATCTAGGAATATTTCCCTCAGAAACTTTATAAGACTTGGAATTAACAGTCAAAGGATATAAATTCATATCCTCGTATTTTTGAAAAAAAGTATCTTTGTATTTTTTAAAGTTTGTTGTTGTTGTTGTTAGGTGCAGTCGAGTCATGTCCCACTCATAGCGACCCTCATAGGATTTTCAATGGCAGATTGTTTCGGGATTGCCTTGGGAGTGGGTTGCCACATCCTCCCATTTTTGCAGGGCTGGGAATCGAACTCAGGACCTCAGAGACTGCAGAGTGGAGCTCTACCAAGCTAAATCCCAGCCTTCTTTTAAAGTTTATTTACACTTATTTCTCTCTTCTACAAAGAACAGTTTATATATTCTTTGACTTTTTCCTATAAACTTTTTAATACTAAGAAACAATATTAAATTAATATAAAAACTCAAAGTTTCTTTTTCTTTTTTTATAGGTCTGTTCTACAAGGAAATTTGCTAGGAAAAAGCCTATAATTAGGTGATTTCAACTCTCAGGAAATCATGAATGTTCAACCTTACCTCTGGGGGCCCATGGAAGGAGTAAGAGTAGAGAATGGGCTGGATCATGATGAGGGACTGGGTCAGATCCTGTCGGGCAAAATGGTGTCTATAATAGGATGACTCATCAGGACTGTTGTTAAATACTTGAAGAAATGGAGATCTTCTAAGATGGAACATGAACTGCATTTGCAAAGGAAAAAGAGAAAAACGCAAATAGCTATAACCTTGGATATCCATAGAGTCATTCCATTTTGGATCTTTTAACCAGGAGTACCAGACTCTAAGAAAAATGCCTCTGGATTCACAAAGACATAAAGAAGGTGGCACCACGGACTGGCAGGAGAGAGACACGGGAAGCTGTTGTTTAATGGGTATAGTTTCAGGTTTGGGGGTCTTTGGGGAGCAAAGGAGTTGTTTAATGAATATACAATTTTGGGGTTTTTTTGTTTGTTTGTTTTTGTTTTTGTTTTTTAATTTGGTTTGGTTTGAGACAAGGTTGCAGACTAGGCTGGCCAGGAACTCACTATGTAGCCCAGATTGATCTGGAATTAGTCACCCTCTATCTCAGCCTCCCAAATGCTGGGATTACAGGCATGTGCCACTATGCATGGTTCACGCAAGATGAGAACTTCTACAGATCTGTTGCATAACTATGTGAACACTCAACATTTAAAAAGGGTTAAGGTGGCCAATTTTATGCTATATGTTTTACCATAATTTAGAAAAAATAATTTTTTTGTTTTTTAAGAAAAGTCTCACTGTGTAGCCCAGGGTGAACTCTGTACGTAAGCCAGGCTGACTTTGAACTTCTGTCAATCCTCCCAAGGGCTGGGATCACAGGTGTGTAACAGCATGCCTGGCTACAAAATATTTTTTTAAAAGTGTTTCCAAGCCGGGCATAGTGGCGCATGCCTGTGATCCCAGCAGCTCGGGAGGCGGAGGCGGGAGGATCACAAATTCGAGACCAGAGGCAGTCTGTGTAACTTGTTGAGACCCTGCCTCAAAAAGTAAAAAATGGGTAGGGGGTGCAGCTCAGTGGTCCAGCACTTGCAGAGCATGCAAGCGCGAGGCCTTGGGTTCAACCCTCAGTACTGCAAAAAAAAAAAAAAAAAAAAAAAAGTGCTTCTAGATTATGTCAAAGCTCCCACATGAAAGGAGAAAGGCAAAGAAACATATATTTCCAAAGTCCCTGACCTTTCCATAGTCTTTGAGAATATATCTGTTCTCAAAGAATTAAAGTGGGAATTCCCAGTGGGAAAAAGGCACACTGGGGCTTTGAGTTCCAAGTCACAGCACAAGAAAGTGCTAAAGGAGTGGAGGTGGTCAAAAGGAGACTTCAAAAGCTTATGAGGGTTACGAGTATACCCTGAAAGGCCAGAGGACCAAGGCAAAAGTGACTGTGGAAACAGGGACAGTGGAGGAGAGCCCAGGACATAGGCTGGTAGGTTAGAGTGACGGAATTACAGGAAACAGAGGGACAACGGATGCCGCTGAGGATTAGAGGGGGCAGGATGGACTTTAAGCACATGCTGAAGAGTTGCCATAACTTAAATGAGCTGCCTTGTAAAGTACACACATTCTAAAATCCCAAATATTTGAGCATAGGCTCCTAAATAATAATCACAGCTGACATTCAATATGTCCTACGTATAAGGCACAAAGCACTTGGCAAAAATTATTTAACCCTTCTAATAAGCCCATATAGTAGATTCCCTCACCATCCCTAGTTTACAGGTGAGGAGACTGAGGCACCAAGGGGTAAGCAACCTGCCTAAGGTCACCTCATTTCTGAGTGGCAGAGCTGGGCTCTAATTCAGAGACAAAACTCTTGATGTCTATCCTAGAATGCCTTGACAGTCTCAACTGCTGGGCTCCAAGCTGTGCTCTTCAGAGTCTCAGCAAATCCTTGGGGCCCTGAGGGGTGGGGACTCTGGTGGAACCCAGCAGATGGGTGGTACATGGGCCCAACCAGAGCAGCAAGCCTGTGTGCTTTACAAACTGGCTTTTGTGGGAGGATCCTCTGAAAGAAAAGATTTCATGGCTTTAATGAGATTGTAAACCACTTCTCCAGACCAACTCCTCCCTTCCAAAGATGAGGAAACCAAGACCACAGGCCTTTGGGACATCATCTGACATCAGCAGCTGCAGGGCCAGTGCTGGAGTGCCACCCTGACTGGTCAATCCACAGCTCTTCCACTCCACTCCACAGCCTTAACCACCAGAGCCCAGGCCCCTGGAAGGCCCAGGTGCCCCACGGTGAGCTCACATTCACAAAGTGCTACACAAATGCCTGACACTACACTAGATATTTAATACCTAGCTGGCCTCAGCTCATGCAATCCTTCTACCTGCCCAGATCTCCTCATTTGCAAATGAAGATGAAGGTTCAGAGAAGATGGAATAACTTGTCACTTGTAGTCTAAGCCTCAGAACATAAGTATTCACTTTATCCTGAGAACAGAGAAGTTTATTTCTATCACAATTTCTTCTTCTATAGTTATTGTTTTCAATGTTTTTTTCTTACCTGAGGATATAGAGAAAAGGAATCTGATAACCTAAAAGAAGTGGGGTCTTCTTTGTTATACTGTCCAAACTTCTGACACTGTTGAAAGAAAGTAAAAAAACAAAACAAAAAAACAAAACAAAAACAGAAAAAAAAAAAAAAAACTTAAATTAGTATCACTTGGAAAAAAAATCCCAGATTAACAGCATTCTGTAATCTTAACTCTGCTACTTCCTGTGAGTTCTAGACCAGCACTTTTCAGGTAGACAAATTACCAGGGAGTCTATTTAAAACACACACTCTGGGGGTGTAGCTCAGTGGTAGAGCACACATTTAGCATGCCCATTCTAAATTCAACTTCCAGCATAAAAACAAACAAACAAAAACAAAACAAAAAATGCAGACTTGGGAGAAGGTGGAGACTCTGAATCTCTAACCAGCTCCCAGCTAATGCTGGCCTGAGGACTACCCTGACCACCCCGGGCTGGATGAGCTCTCTCAGGAGCTCTTCCGCATGAAAACTCTGCAAGACCACAAAAACCTGCAATGATACACACACTCCGATGTTCTGCTCACGACAACTCAATTTCCTTCTTACTTTCAATGGTGGTTTCTGAAATACCATGTTTTCTCTTCCTACTTTATTTCTGATTATCCATTTCCTCCAGCCACTGGAGAACTAGGCTCTAGGGTTTTAAGGAAACCCATCTCGAATGATGACCTTCCTCCTATCAAATCTTATGTCCTTTCACAGTTCTAATCTGCTTGAGCTTCCTAGCAGCATGTGCCAAATATCTCCCCAAACTTTGTGAAGCTTTCACCTTCAGCTGCTAAAATATCTCTTTACTTGTTCTCATCATCTCTCTTAATCCATCGTTTGGTTTCAATGGCTCCTTATCTCCCTCCCTCCTGACTGCAAACAGCTTGTGGAGGTTAGAGCTTGCCCAGTGGGCTCCCATCCACACTGCTCCAGCCACGAAGGACACCAGAACCTGCCCGATGTCATCCGAGTCCCTCCCTCAGTGTCCAGTGCTGATCCTAGCCTGAGCTCCCCTCAGGACTTAACACCTGGTGTAGGATCACATTCCTTTTTGTAAGTGTACATTCAATCTATCAAAAATAAATTATTCCACTAAAAAAAGAAAAAAGATTGACCTTTGTCCACCACAAAGGTGTTCTCCTATCCTATTTTTTACCTTACCACCATCCTTGCCATTACTCACACTTGAAATATGAGTTCATGCTGACCTTTTGGTTTTTGATTTTATATAGTCATTTCATAAGGTTTTATCAACTCTACATTCGGTGGCAAATCCTTTCTTTCCTGATTCTAAATCTTCTACTCCCTCAATTTTTACTGCTACTATCCTTATCCCAGCTCCTGTTAGCCTGCAAGACCCTCCATTACAAGAGTAGCCTGTTCTCTCTGGAAGCTCCCTTATACAGTGATGTTAAATGTAAACATAAGCATCACGCCTGCTACACTCCTGCTTAACAATCACACCTAAACCTAATCTCTCTTCCTAAATTTAAGCATTCTGCAATCAAGCATTCCGCCTCTGTTCCCCACTGTTCCCCACTGTTCAACCTGGCCTTCTGTGACAGTGGTCTCTCCAGTGTCCCCATCATAAACTGAAGGGCCTGGCTGCCTCCACAAGCTGGTTCATGCTGGGCCTCTGCTTGCCAGGCCTTGCTCTTCATTATCCTACTGTTTATCAAAAGACCTAATTCAAGGCTCACTTCCCATGTGATGCCTTTGCCAATCCTGGGAGCCCTCTGCTCATCTATCTTCCCTTTGAAATCCTAGAGGAACAATTTTCAAATTTTTGTTTGAAATGCTGACATTCTTTGATAAACAGTTCCATGAAATGGCAAGGGCAAACACAGAGCTAAAAGTAGTTAAACAGGTTTCCTTCCTGGGCTTTTGATCACAAATGCATATGGTGAATCTCCAAGAAGGTCAGATTATGTGGTGTGACAACTATCTATCTCTTGCCTCATGGCTCCAAATTCACCCCTTTGGCCTGCTGTGAAACAGATCTTTATCTACTATGCCAGATGGCAATGATGTCAAGTTGTGTCAGCAGAGGTGATGGGGGCAAGTGTGAGCTTCGGCACCAGTGTGCTCATGTGGCAGCTGCCTCAGGACCAGGTTACTGCAGCTCTGAGGTTTCCAAGTACAAAGACCCTGGACTACATGGCATCCAGTATCCACTCCAGCACCCCTCTGGGCCTCTGGTGAGACATTTCCCTGCGAACAGACTTCCCCAGCAGCTCAGATGATGGATTTCATCAAATTCTAGGGAAAGAACTTCTGGCAATTCCTCTGGCAGAGAATCATGACAATTTCTCTGCTATAAAAAGACTCATTAAGCCATGGTATGCCCTCCCGCCTTGGTCTAGACCAGCTCTGGGAAAGATGCTCTTCCTTGCGTGCTCGATCTCAGCCTCAAAGGTGGTAGCTACTCCTGTGTCTGTGAATTCTCTTTACTTCTTGGTAGCCAACCCCTCTTTATTCTACTCTGTGGCTTTAGTAATTCTTTACATAAAACTTTTCCCTTTTAAATTATCTTTTTTGAGTTTTTTTGTTTGGTTGGTTTTGTTTTGTTTTGATTTTGAGACAGGGTCTCACAGGGTAGCCCAGGCTGGCCTGGAACTCACTATGTAGTCCAGGCTGGCCTTGAACTTGCATCTTTCTGCCTCTAACTCCCAAGTGCTGCAATTATAGGTTTGCACCACCATGCCCAGCTCCTTTTAAATTATTGTATGATTTCTTGCTACTGATTAGACTGAAGGCATCTCCCTAAACTCACTATGCCTGGATCCTAATTTCTAAAATGATCTGGAGGGAAAATATATGACCATAACATTCACAAAATGACCCCTCTAAGTCAATTTTTACCCTGCACAGATTTTTGCCACTCCCCAAATGTTCTATGCATGTTGTTTCTTCCTCAGCCCTTTCATATTGCTCTCAGAATGGTCATTGTTCGGCTTAAGATAAGCAACTGATAAATTCTTACTGAATCACTACATAAAATAATAGGCTTAACTGACATTTTTGTTTTCTCAAAAGTAGAGCAGAGACCAAGATTGAACCCAATGCCACATTCCCAATTTACCAGTCGAATGAGTTGTCGGTCCAGCCATCGGAGCACGTCAGGACCCTCCTCTGACTCTGCCCGGAACACTCCCAGCCGAGCCATCAAGACTGCTGCAGCCTCCTGGTCAAATGCAGCTTCTATGTGCCTGAGCTGACTCTGTACATCTGCCCAACTGACAATTCAAGAGTTAGTGCCACACTTACGTTCAGAAGCCATCAGAAGGGCAGACTTCTACTTGGATGAACACTAATCCTACTTCTTTATCTAAGACAACAGAGATTTGCACTGCATTTTCACTAGGGGAGTTTGACATATTTTCAGTCACCCTGAGATGACCTCTGAAGGCTGTAACTCAAATGAAAAATTATAGAGGAGAACTTCCCCGTGTCCCACAACCACAAAAGTAGAAACCTAAAAGGTACTATGTCTCAGTCCTGTGTTCCTTCTTATAGGTCATCCTTACAAAAGTCTAAATGTTTACAAATGCACAAAATGACTTCCCAGTGTCCCCTCCATGGATAAAAATATTACTGCAATAACAAAAGCTTCCTATATAAACAAAGACAATAGGAACAAAGCTAAAAGACAACTGATGAAACAGGAAACAGACATGCATAACAAATGAAACAATGATTACATCTGGAATACATAAGGATTCTCTGCAAATCAATGAATAAAAAGAAATAGGTTTTATAAAAACGAGCAAAGGCAGAAAAAAATGTGTATGGCCAACGAACATGAAGAAGTACTCGGTGGCAAAGAGAAAACACAAATGAAAGGGCAATATGGCTCAATATTTGCATGTCGAGGATTAATAATATATGTTGTTCATGAGGCAACAGGGCACTATCCTTACACTATTGGGGAAGAATACAAATGAGCCTCTAAGGGGAGTGGTTTTGCAGTATCCAAAATTTCACTTCTATGAAGTGGCTAGAAAGTAATACTTGTATGGGATGAGGCTGTAGCTCACCTGTGGAGTGCTTGCCTAGCATGTGAAAGGCCCTGGGCTCAATCCCCAGTTCTGTGGAAGGAGGGATGGAGAAAAGGAAAAAAGCAGAAGTATGTTGGAGGGGAGCATGGAGGGAAATGGAAAACAAGAGAAGAAAAAGAAAAAGAAATACCTATGCATGCAAAGACCTAAAAATACAAATGCAGCATTGTTGGGAGGCAGGACTTGAAGTTTCCTTTAACAGAAGGGGATAACTATGCAATACCATGTAACCATTAAGATAAATGATACGGGCTTGCAATTTTAAACTATAGACACAGATAGACACACACACAAAAATACACACAATCATAAGAAGCTGTCGTACATATATATAATAAACATATATGGTAGATAACTTCACAAAAATAGGATTGTGACCTTAAACCACTAGGAGGGTGAGTAAGAGATCTATAAATTTAGTCATTTCTTGATATCCACTGGGGATTGGTTCCATGACCCCACTTAGGTATCAAAATTCATGGACATTCTAGTCCCTTTCATAAAATGGCAACAGTATTTGGCATCATCTATGCACATCCTCCCCTTTACATTAAATCATCTCTAGCTTACTTGTAATATTTAATGCAATATAAATACTATGCAAATAGTCATTACACTATGTTGCTTACGAAATAATGACAAGAAAAAAAGTACATGTTTGGTACTGGCATAATTTTTTTAGTATTTCTCATTTCCTGTTGACTGAATGTGTGGATGTAGAACCCATGGATACAGAGGGCCTACCACACGTATGTTCTGCTTGAATCTTTAACAAGGAGGATGGTTTACTTATCTAACAAAATAATGAAAAACAATTTTTAATGAGTTGATTCCTCTAGAAGAGTACTTAAAGATGCAAGCAGGTTAGCCAAGAATGCCTCCTCATCCTCTGCTCAAATGAGTCAGTGAGGACTCATTTGATGGTGAGAACCATCTAATGAAATCAGAAAGACAAACTCAAAGAGGTAAAACTTCTCTTCACAGGAACCCATCGGTCAGCTCACAGGAAGGAAACAAGCTGCTCACTTGCGGGCAATGGTGGTCACACGGATGCGTTTTTGGGTGCTGGAATGTTGATACTGGGTAACAAACTGCACGGCACCTCTGCCTCCTTGGGGCACTGGGGCGTTGTGCTGCAGGGCAAGAGGCCACACACCTGGTTATTGTCACGGGCAGGACTCAAACACAACCACAGAGCCCACTGTGCTCTTTTAAATCAACAGTAGGGTAAGGTGCATGATTCATTTTGAATGGTACACTTAGGACCTGCACATTTCACTATATATAACTTTTAACTAAAAAGAGAGAGAAAGACTGAAAGAAAAGAACCACATTCATTAATGAACTCCTGGGGTTGAGAGTGTAGCTCAGTGATAATGGATGCTTAGCATGCAAGAGGTCCTGGGTTCGGTCTCCAGCATAAGGGGGTAAAAGCTTGAACTCTGGTTAATAATGTGCATGCTGAAATGTTTAGGGATGAAATACACTGACAATTTCAAGTTGCTCTGAAATACATCACAAATAAGACAGATCAAATAAGCTGGGTGTCATAGCACACAACATAATCCTAGCTAACTAGGGAGGCTGAGGCAGGAGCTCCACAGGTTTGCAGACAGAGGCAGCTTATGCAACTTACTGAGATCCTGTCTCAAAATAAAAAATAAAAATGGGGCTGGGAGTTCAGCTCTTGGGTGGAGCACTTCCCTAGCATGTGTGAGGCCCTAGGTTCAAATCCCAAATACTGGCAATAAAAAAAAAGATGGATCAAGAAACATGTATGTAACAAGCACCTACAGTAAAATGTTAATCACAGAATCCAGTTGGGTAGATAGTGGGTGTTCACTGTATAAGTCTTTCAATTTTTCTGAATGTGTGCAATTTTTCCCAACAAAATATTGGGGAGAGACTGACACACTCAAAAACTCACCAACATTATAAAAGCCATTACTATTCTAATGACCTTGTCAGTTCAACAATAAAGACACAAGCAATTGCTGTCTAACTAAACCCCAGAAGGAATTTAAAAAGTCTACACCAGTCTAATATTAGGCATAATACACTACCAAAGTAGTATCAGTTTGTGGAGAAAGTAATCAGAAAACACAGGTTTGTAATAAATTAGAAAAACAGGGCACATGACATGAAGATGGGAAGGAATCCAGCTTACCTGATTGACGACTTCAAAATAGATGCCAAGTGTGGACGTAGGATCCAGGCCACAGATTTTCCACTGACTCGTACCACCAACACCAAGCTCCTAGGAATGAGAAGAATAACTTTAAAATCACACACAACCACACACACACACAGAGCTCACCCAACCCTTGATTAAATGCTGATGAAAAGTGCTGACTGAGCAGGGAAGGCCACTTAATATATTTCCTTCAAGGTGAAAATTTCAGTTTGAGTAAAAACTTACTAAGAAAAATACAATTACACATCAGAAGAAGGCATAATACTTGCATTTATACTACTTTAAAGTTAAGCTTTTTATAATGTAACTCTGTACAATCTTCTTTATATCACAGGTATTACATATATATGGTACACAGCACTAGACGATAAAGAACCATATCACAGTTGAGGAAGAAGTAATAGCAGGAGAAAGAATTATCTCCTTAGTCTCAAAGTTCTATGTACTTCTTTCATTATGATTATTAGAATAAGAAATAATAAGCTGTAGAATATTAGCTATAAAATATTAATTTCTAATCTAATTCTTTTCTGTAAAAGCTACATATAAGTTCTTAGTGAGATAACAGGGGAAGCTGTTGTGGCAAGAAGGCATGAATGGCTTCCGGTAACAAATATGAGGTTCATTAAATATGAATTCAAGTTTCATTATTTTAATAATGACATCTAGAAGAAAGGGTCACAAATGTCAAAAATAGCTATAATCCTCACCTGAGATTACTAGGCTGAAACCCACATCCTAACTTCATAGAGCAGGTACTACACGCAGAAACAGCTTGTCCAGCTGAACAACTCTGGGCCTACATAGTACCAGGCTTAAGCGTTAGGAGAGTCACCTGTGTTACTCTGAATTCACACACACTGCACACTGTCACTGAGTACTGTTTACATCAGTCTAGTGCCGCTGCAGAGCCATGCCAGGGCCCTGTGTACCTGGCCACAGAACCAGCAATCTCAGGAAGGTAAGCAAGGAGACAGGGAAGGTTCTTATGTGAAGTCACTTAACATCTGTAAGGTTGCAAGTGGAGCGGGAATATTCTGTTTTGTCAGCACTTCCTAAGCAAGATTGTGAGATGGGTGGATTTGTGGATGTTCACCTTCCTTTTCAGAAGGCCCTTCTAAAGGAAGTAGGCATTTCACATCTGCTGGAAGGTGAAGGGCTTCACCCAGGATAAAAGGTCAAGACATCAAAGGAGCTTGAGTGCTTCCCTTTCTTGCCTCACTAACCCCTTTTCTAGGCCATGCCCAACGTGGCCAGAAACGCTCTAGGGTCCCAATACACTTTCTCTGTACTACACAAATTCCTTACTTAAGCACTTACTCTTTAAAAATACCTCTAATGAAGCTGGGTGCAGTGGTATACACCTCTAATTCCAGCAACTTGGGAGGTGGAGGCAGAAGGATCACAAGTTTGAGGCCAGAGGCAGCCTTCATAAGTTAGCAAAACCCTGTCTAAGAATAAAATAAAAAATGGGCTAAGGGTGTAGTTCAGTGGTAGAACACTTGCAAAGTATGTGTGAGGCCCTAGGTTCAACCCTCCACTACCAAAAAAATTTTTTAATTAAAAAAAATACCTTTAATGAAGGAACTATACAGACAGAATTAAGAAATCTTCATCTTATAATCTTCAATGAAATAAACTGATTCAAGTGAAGATAATCACCAGATGTTAAAATCACTGGATGATTGGTAAACAAGACTTTCATAATGTGCTACAATCTCATTAAACAACTTTCTTACTAACAGCAAAGAGGACACATAGTCTTAAAATGGCAAGATGCATGGCTGTCACAAGTTTTACCACACTATCTAACTCAGTACCACTAACAGGGCATGACCAACACAAGTACCTCTGCATGGAACACAGCACAGAGCACACAAGGTGTAAAAGTCTTGTGTATTTCTTTCATCATCATTATTAGAACAAGAAAGTAAGTTGCAGATCACTCAGAAAGTTGTGTGTGACAAAATCTTTAAACTGAGCCCAGGCACAACTTTGAACCCAACTACTATTTTACAAGAAATACAGGGAAGAAAGAAAGAAACACCACCATGAGAAAACAATCAGACCTATCAAGAACATGGGATATTCTTCCAGAGAAAATGTCTGGGACTGTCTCGTCAGCAAATCAATGTCATGTTAAAACAAAACAAAATGAAACAAAACAAAACAAAACAAATGAAAAGACCAGTCTAGATTTAAAAAAAAAAAATTCTAAGGATTTACAGGGGCTGGGATTTAGCTCAGTTGGTAGAGCGCTGCGATGCAGTCTCTGAGGTCCTGAGTTCAATTCCCAGCAATGCAAAAATAGGAGAAGGACCTGGCAATCCACTCCCAAGGCAATCACAGAACAGCCATTGAAAACCCTATGAGGGTCACTATGAGTAGGAGACCGACTCAACGGCACCTAACAACAACAACAAGGATTTACAATACCAAATGTACTGCTGATGGAGGCGGAAACAGCTACAAAGGACACCTGAGGGAAAGTTAGGGAAAGAATATGGATGAATTATTAGGCGATATTAGGAAATTACTGTTAATTTTCTTGGGTCTGACAATGATGTCATCCTTATTTTTATAGGACGCACACTGCAATACTTAAGAACAAAGTGTTACGATGAATGCAAATTATTTTCAAAGGTTCTGCAAAACACAAGGATAAATCAAACGTGGCCAAGAGATAGTAATCAGATAGATAAGGCAAATGTGGCAATAAAAGAGGACACAGCAATCGTGCCAAATCGTTAACAACTGCCGACAATAGCAGTGAGTACACAGGAATCTACATACTCTTCCTCAAACTTCGCTGTAAGCTCTATTTGCATCCTCATCCCCCAACCAAAACTTTCTTGGCTGAACTCTACTGGCACAGCTCATTGTGTGCTAATTCATAGAAATATCTTCTTAAACTACTTCAGGAAGCTTTTACGAGGCAGATTTTAAGGCCATGCAAAGTGTATTGGTACAGGGCAGCCTTCCAAAGTCCAGCCAGGAAATAGGAGTATCATCCCCTCAGCACTCTGGCTAATGGGTGACTCTCCAGATGGGCTTTTGGACAGTAGCTTGCCTCACGCAGGGGCTAGAGGAATGTTTGCTCAAATTACCTTCCCTCTGCCAAGCTTGAAAAAAGTTTAACCAGTGTCGCTACTCAAGAATGTTTGTTCTGATGAAGACAAAATGGAAGAAGTGAAAAGGACATCTCAAGAAGAGCTCCAGTGTATCAGGCCCTCTCCTAAGAGCTTCACCAGAACTACCTAATCCTCCTAACAATGTTCTAAGGTAGGTACTGTTGATATCCCCATCTGGTGGGTGAAGACATAAAATCATGGCATGATTAAGTACTTTGCCCAGGCCACACAGCTACCAAGTGGAAGACCTGTGCCCTGAATCTATACTGGCTCTTCAGTCCACCTTCCCACTGAGAATGACAGTGAGGGAAGGCCAGGAATGTATAATTCCAGCCCACGACCACCCTGAAGAGGCCTCCTCAGACCAAATGGTGTGCCTCTTTGCAGCTACAGAACAATCAGAGGATGTGGGCCACCAGCAAAGCCATTCATCGCCAGCAATGACTGAACTTTGCTCTCATTCACATTTGTTACTAGAGAACACAAATGTCTGCATCTGGGTCACCCACTGAGCCACCAACTCAGGGTGGTCTCTGTTATATTAAGCTCATTGTCAACTCAGAGTGAGACAAAGGTGTCATCTCTACCGGTATCAAGCACACAAATTTATTCGTGGAGGATTTTGCTGCCTATCTGCCATGTGTGGCATTGAATGCCTTGTGGCTCCACAGCACAGTGATACACATGAGGGCTATGGAGTCAGGGGGACCTGAGATCTTGCTCCTTCCATGTAAGCTCTGACCCTGAGCACAATATTAATCTCCCTGGGCCTCAGTTTCCTTCTCTATGGTCCTTCAGACAGATGGAAAGGACAGTGATCCCACCTCTCAGAGCACTGTCAGAGAGGGCTAGCCCTTCGCCCTTCCCCATAGACACACCCAAAAAGTGACACAGGCAAGACTGTCACAATCGTCACAATGGGACTCCTCTAATGCATTAATGCCAAGATAAGTGAGGGCAATGGAAGAGTTTTCCTTACATTTTCTGACACACACGGTCCTTTCACATTTAGAGATACACATGGACCAATGGCTCCTGCAATCTTCAGTTCCCGAGAGGTCTAAAACAAATCACACGAGAGCATAAATCACCTACCCTGCCATCATCATGGCCACAAAGACGGCTTCCAGTAAAAACATGGCAATGTTATCAAACTTTAATAAAATCCATCTTTAGCAGCTACATCAATCCAGGTGTGGCAGCCACACCTGTAATCTCAGTACTTGGGAGGCTGAGGCAGGAGGATCATACATTTGAGGCCAGCCTGGGCTATATAGTAAGCTACATCAAGATAAAGCAGCAATTTCAACTCTTTCACTTTCCAAACTCTGAAATTATTAAACACATAGAAGTTAATAATTCTACCAAATATACTATATTCTTTCCCAACCCTATGTATATTCACAAATATTTATGCATTTCTAATCAGCAAACATACTGTGTTATGTTGCTTTAAAAATACTTGATTCAAGCAAGCTGAGGTGGCTCATACCTGTAATCCCTGCAACTCAGGAGGTGGAGGCAGGAGGATCATAGGTTTGAGGCCAGAGGCAGACTACATAACTTGGAAAGACCCTGTCTCAAAATAAAAAATAAAAAATGGGGTGGGGGTGCAGCCTAGTGGTAAAGCACTTACCAGGTAGGTGGGAGGACCTGGGATCAATCCCCCAAGTAATGCAAATAACAAAACAAAACAACAAAAAAATATTGATTCATAAACCCCAACATATTGACAAGACCAGCAAAGAAGCTGGGCTGGGTGGCAAACATATGGAATTCCAGCGCTTGGGAGCCTTCAGTTCAAGGCCATTCTGGAATACATAGTGACACCCTGTCCCCCTAAAATGAACAAACAAACAAACCTAAAAATCAAAACAAAAACAATCAAAAAGACAAAGATTTTTAAATGTGAATCCAGTTGAAGTCCAACTCCTCTTCATCTTAAAACAAACTCAAACATTTGAGAATGTTAAAGGATAGCCTTAGATAATCCAATGATTACCTCCAATTCTCCAATCATAGCTTCCAATGGCACCTTTTAATGTTGTTTCAGTGGCTTAAAATCAACTGTCTAGAGCTACAAGTTCCTATGTGGAAAAATAAACCAAAACTCATAATCTTGTTTCTTTTAGAGAATTCTGGGTTTGAGCAGGCAGTAAATATAAATGACCATTCTGTGCAATGCAGTGACCCATACTGATAGCTGGGTAGATGCTGACCACGGTGTGGCCGCCTATCCACAAGTCACAGTGATACACCTAATACTCCTAAGCACCTCCCAATCTCAGACTGTCTTAAAGCAGGGTGGAAGTTGGCCTGCAGGGAACCAGGAACTCTTTATTTAGAACATTATTAAATATACAGGCCATCCCTGAGAAGCAGAGCGATAAAGTGACTAATATACTTTGTGATAGCCATTGTGTTGTGATCCTTTTTAATTGGCCTTTACATGCCTGTATCCAGCAGGCTGAGGTTGCCACAAGTCTAAACTGAATGATCAACATTAATTCTATTAACAGTTTAAAAATCTTTCACACCTTTACTTCCAAAGTAGCACCAAATGCCATTCGGAAATCTCCATTAAAATCTTTACTAAAAATTCTTTGGAATGTCTGTTTGAAGAGCGAAGTGTTGAAAGAATCTCCCATCACCATGTGGCCTCTAAATGAGAAAAAAGAAAAAAGAAAGTGAACATTAGGATGACTGGAAGTCATTCAGATGTTCCCTAAGTATTTACAAACAATAATTTAAAGAAAAAAAGGAAGCCATGTCTGTAAAGGTTCACTAACTTAAATGGAAAACACCAAGTTCAATTTGCACTTAGGAAAGAAATCATTTCTAAAACAGTAAACAAAGAACAGTTCTATACTTTGATTACAAAAGCTGTTACACAAATATACAGAGATGATAAAATTTCATGAAATTATACATACTCACATACTAAGGGAAAAAAAGTACTGGGGAAATCTAAATAAGATCTGCAATATAGTTAAGTGAATTGTCCCAATTTCAATTTCCTGGTGTTTATATGATAGCATATTTCTGTAAGGTGCTACCAATGGGGGAAGCTGGATAAAGAGTATGGAGGGAGCCCTCTGCACGCCATCACGTTTATAATTTTCATGGATCTGTAATTATTTCCAACAAAATTTTAAAAAAGAAAAAGAAGAGCCAAGCATGGTAGCACATGCCTGTGGTCCCAGCACTCAGGAGGCTGAAGCAGGAGGACTATGAGTTTGAGTATATCCAGGACTACACAGCAAGGCCTTGTCTCAAAAAAAGTAAAAATAAAAAACAAAAACAAATAAAAAGTAAAGTACCTTTGATCAATAAACTTCTCAGTTTAAGTGAAGTATTGTGATATTATGATCTATTGTTGTTGAGTCAGGTCTGATTCATAGCAACCCTACATAGACTTTTCAATGGTTGACTGTTTTGAGATTGTTTTCAGGAGTGGGCTGCCAGGTCCTTCTCCCATTTTTTTGGCGTGCTGGGGACTGAACCCAGGGCCTCAGAGTGCGCTGGGCAGCATTATACCAACTTAGCTAAACCCTAGCCCATTATGACCTATATATCTCTATTTCTCCCCGCAGCCATACCACTGTGGCATCCGATCCCATCAGATCTCAGAAACTAAGCAGGGTCAGACCTGGTTAGTACTTGGATGGGAGACAGCCTGGGAACACCAGGTGCTGTAGGCTTGGGAGAACCCAGCAACCCACTCCCAAAAAATAATCAGCCATAGAAAACTCTATGAAGCCGGGCGCAGTGGCGCACGCCTGTGATCCCAGCAGCTTGGGAGGCGGAGGCAGGAGGATGGCAAGTTCAAGACCAGAGGTAGTCCACATAACTTAGCGAGACCCTGTCTCAAAAAGTAAAAAATGGGCTGGGGGTGCAGCTCAGTGGTCCAGCACTTGCAGAGCATGCAAGCACAAGGCCCTGGGTCCAACCCCCAGTACTGCAAAAAAAAAAAAAAAAAAAAAAAAGAAAAGAAAAGAAAAGAAAATCCTATGAATAGTAGAGGAGCACTAATAGTGTTTTGCCTATTGTATACAGGGTCAATATGAGTCGGAAACCGACTTGACGGCACCTAACAACATCTCTATCTCTATGTATGTATCTATCTATCTACATATATATATGTATGTATATATATATACACACACACACATATACATACATATACATACATATATATATATATCTATATATATGTATGTATATATCTATCTATCTGTCTATACATCTTAGTTTTTTGTCCATGGCATTTGCCTCTTAACTCCCTCCTTGAGACACAGAAACTCTAATCTTGGCTGGGCCCAGTGGCACATGCCAGTAACCTCAGAGACTCTGGAGACAGAGGTAGGAGGTTCACAAGTTCAAGGACAGAGGCAGCCTGCATAATTTAGCGAGACCCTGTCTCAAGGTAAGAAAATAAAAACGGGGCTCAGAGTGAAGCTCAGTGGTAGAGTGCTTGGAGAAGTATGCATGAGGGTTTAGCCCCTTAGTATCGAAAAAACAAAAAAGGACAAAAAAAAAAAAAAAAAAAGAAACTCTAATCTTTCTCCACTTTTTGCCTTAGAACTGGCCATACAGAAATTCTCTGCCTTCCTTATCTAACAGTAGATCAAAAGGACTGTTTTTCAGAAGGGACATTGCATCATACCTAGGATGAAGGATTACAGAGTGGCCAAGAACAATGAAAGGCCAATCTGTGTTTCCCCAGACCAGTAGCATCGGATCACACTTCTTGCCCATGCTTCAACTCTGCTTATACAACATTCTCCATAACAACCTGAAGGACAAGGCTCAGAGAGCTTTCAGAGATGGGAAAACACAGAAGTTCGTGGAGAGTGGTATGCCCAGAGGGGCACAGGAGCTCCATGCCCCTCCCCTCTTCTCTCTCCCCTTTGCATCTCAGAAGTCTGCATCCTTTATAATATCCTTCAGGATGAACTGGTAATGTAAGGGTTTCAATGAGCTCTGTAAGCCATTCAAGCAAATTAAAAGAACGTGAGGAAGAGGTTGCAGGACCTGGAACTTACAGCTGGTCAGTGAGAAGCACAGCTAAAACCACCTGGGGCTTTTGATTGGCATCTAAAATGGGTAGGCACAGTCTTGGGCAAAACACTATTGTTAGTGCTCTTCTGCTATTCATAGGGTTTTCTATGGCTGATTGTTTTTTGGGAGTGGGTTGCTGGGTTCCCTCAACCTGTGGAATCTGAACTGAACTGGAGATGCTCTCCTAGTGTCTGTTGCAGAACTGACTGCTTACTCGCAAGAGAGGAGAAACTTTCCCCCATCTGGGACCACAGGAGTGACCTGTGTTGTGAGCATACAGTGGCAGGACCTGAATTTGAGTTGGCTTTTCCTCTATGTAACCAGCTAGCTACTGAGAAAACAGCTCCAACTCCTCTCACACTTCCTTGGTATGGGACAATACCTAGGCCTGGGGGAAACCTTTTCAGGTTAATTCACTGCCTCAGGATACGGAATTCTTGATGTTTTCTAAATCATAAATATTGATCTACATAGTTTCCTGAGGTCAGAGGGAAATACCATTCAGAATTTCAGCATCTCACATGTTTGGGCAGAGCACAGCTTGATACAGTTGCACAGAAAGCTGCCATTCAGAAAACAAGACCTCAGAATGGTGAAGAACACCGCAAAGATCATTTCAGCATCCATAGGTGTCTAAATCCTCCAGTGAGAGGTCAGCTATCTGACTCCTAATATCCACACTGTCCCTCTTCCTTCCCATGGTTTCTTGGAATAAAGATGACATCCCCAGCCTTGCATGTGGGCATATTACTCTGTTCTGCTTGCTGGAGTGTCTTTAGAACCTCTGGGGTGTGTTCTTATAGGCAGGGCCCACCCTCTGACCTTTCCTCCTTCCCACTGCTATCATGTGATGAGAGCTCTAGCAACTATTCCGAATCACAGACTGAATAATGCAAGTGGTGGGGCAGCTCAGTAGGTGCCTCAGTCCCTGATGATGTAATCAGTGCACCAGCCTGGGCTGCCTACCTCCATGGAGAGAGAAATAAACTTGTTTGGGGTTTTCTCTCATATTCACACATCTCTAAGCTAACTTGAACCCACTCCTCAAAAAACATCCTTGCAAAGTTACCCTGCAGATTAGACTTGAACTCCTCTTACTTCCTCCAGCAGCTGGCCCTCCCATGTGTGGATAGCTCTGACTGCTACAACAGACGTTTCTCCATAATAAGTGAAATTCTATTTCCAAGAAGCTTCCTTCACCCACTGGTCCTAATCCAACTCTCTGGTCACGTACAGAATGAGTCTGATCCCTTCTCCACAGAACAGTCCTTCAAGTATTGAATATAATTCTCACATGCCATCTGTCTTCAGCTTCACCTTCTCTAGCTCTATCATTCTGTATGATACAGTTTTAAGCATTCTCCATCACTCCCTCTGCTCCCTTTTGAAAATCTCCAGTTCATCCACATAATCCCTTTAAATTGAAATGCTTAGAAAAGAAAATAACATTACCTACAAAAGGTATGATCAGCACCAAGGAAATCAAGACTGATTTTCCTCAAAGACAAATTACTCCTGTAAAGCAGCCTAGGGTGATCTTGCCATTGCTAGAAGACGTCCCACATAGGTTCTTGAGCTCTCAACCAAAACCTTGACCTTTTTTTTTTTTTTTAATATCACTATGAGACATTTGGGCTGGGATTTGGCTCAGTTGGTAGAGCACTGTGCTGCAGTCTCTGAGGTCCCAAGCTCGATTCCCAGCACCGTAAAATGGGAGAAGGACCTGGCAATCCACTCCCAAGGCAATCCCGAAACAGTCAGTCATTGAAAACCCTATAAGGGTCGCTATGAGTCGGATACCGACTTGACGGCACCTAACAACAACAACAACAACAATGAGACATTTGTGCAACAGATGATTTGACCTAAATGTCAAGACTTTCAGGAGTCAAATACCTCAATGAGGCTGTCATGGAAGCAATGCCACCTCTCCACAGAAACCACAGGCATACATGCATGTAACCTCTGATACACAATCTCAGGATGGTCACAAACACACAAAAGCTTTTCCTACAGTGTTCCAAATCAAGAACTCTTCTTGGAGGCCCTTGGCAGGAGCTCATCTTTGTAAGTGTGGCTCACTGATATAACTCCATCAGTGTCAGTGCCTACCACCTAACACAGTGAGTGCTCTTCAGGACAGCTTCAAATGACTCAGGCTCTACCGTCTACCCCTCTACTGAATAAAGACAGCTCTATCATCTGTTAGAAATGCAGAACCTCAGGCCCAACCCATGGCTCTATGTTAGTGCTTCTCAAACTGTCTTGTGAATTTAAATCAACCAGGATCTTGTGCAAATGCAGGTTCTGATTTGCTAAGTCAAGAGTAAGGCTCAAGAAGCTGTGCTTCTAATGAGCTCCCAGGTGAGGCTGATGCTGCAGGGTGCTCAAACTCTATTCCATATTAGAATTACTGGAGAAACTTTTAAAAATGCTGATGAGCATTAATGCTAATCAAATCAAGATCCCTGGGAAGATAAGACTCAAAGCAAGATTAGCTTTAAAGTTCCCCACATGGTTCTAAGGTGTAGCCCAACTTTAGTAAGTGCTCAACCTCAGTGTTTCCTTTCTTACACTTTCTTGCATACCTGAATCTCCTTGACAACTGCATTCCCAGGGCTTCTGATTCAAGAGACCAGAGAAGTACATTCCTAATCAGCTCCAAGAAGCCCTCCACACACGACTGCAGGGTGAGAACCACTGTTCTACACTTCAGACTTGTGACTACGATACTGACTTGGGCTCTGAGTCAGTGCACCCTACAGGCTAACAGTACATTTAGTATTAGTTATGAAGTATGGTCACTTAGCCAGGTCAAGTTTCTTCTGATTGCTCTGACACTCAGACAGTATTTTCCCCTGCTGGCACAAGGAAGTGCTCTGATGAAGGTGTGGTACTTCAGGTTTGCTTGCTTGCTTTCTTGGCCTGGTCTGCACACAAGTTACCAAGGAAGAAATAAATTGCTCTGATCTGACTTGTTTGCAGTGAACCCTTGAGATGTCCTGCTGATTACTGTTTCTTCCTCCAAGGGGCCCACATCCCCTTCCCAGCCACTGAACCTACAGCTAAGGCAACCTGGAAACTTCTCTGAGTTGGCCTTGTCCATTTGCGTGGCTCCATCACTCATTTCTTTCCTTAAAATACTCTCCCTTTTCCCAGGGGTTCACAGCAAACATACCCAGTAAGATTTGGACAACACTTCATTTCCAGAAGTCCAGTTTGATCAAGAGCACAAGCATAAATATCAATGCAGTGTCCATTTGCAGCAGTTCTATTAGCAAGCATCTCATAGTGCTGTGAAGAGAAGAAAATTGTCTTTACAAAATAGTAACTTTATTCCCAAGATATGCCTTACTATACCAAAGGCTTTAATCAAATATGTTGTTGTTGTTGTTGTTAGGTGCTGAGTGACCCTCACAGGATTTTCAATGGCTGATTGTTTCAGGGTTCCCTTGAGAATGATTGCCACATCCTTCTCCCATTTTTGCGGTGCTGGGAATTGAACCGGGGACCTCAGAGACTGTAGAACAGTGCTCTACCAACTGACCTAAATCCCAGCCCCAACCAAATATAGGAACATGGAAATCATTTTCTTTAAAACATCCAAATAAAATACAAATATAACTTCCAAATTCAAAATACTTTAAGGACTTTAAACACTTTATAACCATCCACTCTAACATCAGAGGATGGGGGTAATAATTTAATAGCCTCCAAGATCTGGAAGACTACTACTGCAAGAGCGTCTTACTGACCATGACTGGCCTCAGCAAAGTATCTGTCACTCCAGAGCAGTCCAAACCTTGCTCTTGGTTGCCAAAATTATAGCTTGTATACAAGAATACCTACCTTGGTTGCCTTTTTCACAAACCGTGCATTGTCTTTCTCAATGTCATGCCAGGAACGAATAGGAATTTTTAATTCATCTCCAACCACCATGCCAGGCCCTTGGGTGGGAGGACCTCCAGTAAACAGCATGATCCTGGCTCCTGTGTTTGGAAAAGTGCCCTAAAATAGTAAATACAAGCATTTTAGAAGCATACAACCCCACTTCTTGAATATGGTTTCAATTTCTATATAGAAATACTCTGAAGGTGAATTGTCTTTGGATTCCTAGCCTTTCTTCAGCTGTTAATACTGATGATATTGCAGTACAATACAGATGATGATGTAGAAAAGCAACTGGTTTCTCCAAACCAGATGAATTTATACACTTTCATTACTTTGTTCTGAGCATTTCCCACTGCTGTAATTCCCTTATTTTTTTCATAAAAAACTTTTGATATTTTTAAGACATTGAGGTTTGAATATAAAATGTCCTCCCAAAGTGATATATATTAATGTTTGGTCCCCAGCTGGTGGTGCTGTTTGTGGAGGCTATGGAAACTTTGGGAGGTAGGACTCAGCTCTGTGGAAGTGGTCAGTGGGGGTGAGCCTTCGGAGGTTTTTTACCAGGACCCACTGCTCTGGTCTGTCTCCGTCTCCTGCCTTGTGATGCTGCAAAGTTGTCTGCCACAGCCCCAGCCACCTGCCTAGATGTCTGCCCCACCACCACATCTTGCCACCGTTATGGACTAATCCTCTGTGAGCTCCCAATAAACCTTTTCCTCTGTAAGTTGGTTTTGGTTGGTTTTTCTACTATAGTGATGAAAACTGATTAACAGAGGGTTTTCTTCAATGTGGGTAATAACGGCTCAAGTTCTTTCTGCTAGATGAACATGGACAGTGGGCTAACTTAGGTCAGAACAGACTTCCAAACAAACCCAACAAATACAATTTCTAAGAACCAGTCTGTATCATTTGAGAGGTCCCCATAAACTCTAAATTACCTCCAACAAGCCAACAGCAATGGACAAAGCAACACCAGTGGATCGCAAAGGTCTCTTCCCTTGAGTTACTGGCCATGGATCCCTCTGCAGCTCCCCAAGAAGATCAGTAAGGTTCATGTCAATCTTGTGAATGGGCTGCAGAAATCTGTGTGATTTTGAATGGACACATCAATTGTGGTTTAATAAAGTCCTCTGGTCTTCAATCCTACGCAACACATAATTGCTCTTCAGAATAGTTATTCAGACTAGAGACTTTTTATTCAAAGTTATCTCTAAATATAACACAAAATGAATCAAAGCAATTCTGGTCAGGAATATAATTTAAAACATAATATTTAAGCCAGGCATAGTGGCTCACGCCTGTAATCCCTGCAACTTGGAGGTGGAGGTAGGAGGATTGCACGTTCAAGGCCAGAGGCAGCCGGTGTAACTGAGAGAGACCCTGACTCAAAACAAAAAATAAAAAATGGGTAGAGCACTTGCAAAGTATGTGTGAGGCCCTGGGTTCAGCCCCTCAGTACTGAAAAAAAAAAGTTTAGCAATGTATATATGTAGCCTGAAAAAAAATCAATCTGGAATGGAATATGTCAGTTTGTTTAATTAATTAACTTATTTATTTTGGAGACAGGCTCTCACCATGTAGCTCTGGCTAGCCTGAAACTCACTATGTAGTCCCGGGTGGTCTTGAACTCGTGATCCTCCTGTTCCTGCCTCTTAAGTGTAGGGATATGCCACTACATCTTGCCAGTTTAATTAAATTTTAAGCAGCAAAGAAATACTTTGGACATGCCTAATGTGAACCTCACCCATACAAGGTATGTTTATGTGGACAATTTTCATCATTCTAAAGGTTTAGTTTATGTGTCCCTTCAGCCTTAGAAGTAAAACAGAGACAAACACTCTGGCTTCTTATCAGAGCAAGAGGTTGTTCACAGCAGACAATGCATTTTATTGAGCTTGCTGGCTGTTACCACTGCCCAGGGAAGCCCTAGGCATTCAATGGGATGCACGAAGTGAGTGCCTGCTCATAGGTATGTGTGAGGGCTCTCAAAAGAGGTCTTTTTGGTTTTTCCAGTCTTACTTAAGGATCAAGAAGGACAACAGGCACATGTCCAAGAGGAGGGGATGACCAAGTATAGTAGTCTCAAAACCTTTTTGATAAAATATTAAATATTGAATGGACTTAATCATTTACTTATTCCTCTAAGTAACCACAAGTTCTAAAGCTGTTCTCTTGCTCCCAGTGGCTCTCCTGCATGCCCACCATAGCACATGCAGGACTGTATGTTGGAATCTCACCTGCTGGAAATGAAAGGTTGCTCCTGAGGTTGAGAAGGTCTTGCTTGATGCATGGGCATAGCTGGTTTGGTCAGGCCCAGCATATCCTAGGAAAACCAGAAAGGCTCATTGCCTATAAGACTAAAAGTGAATGACTGAGGAATTTTTAAGAAATACCCTCACTCCTGTATCAGTACAAGGCACAAACCTGTATTTGCTTTGCGGTTAAATCCTTGGTCCCTCGGAAAACATAACTTTTGGAGATTCCTTCACAGCTCAGCTCGTGAACCTGCACCATCCTCCCAAAAGTGATTAAACCCACCAGAGCATCGGGAGGAAGGAGACTCAAGGACATCTGCAGGGACTCTTTGAGTGCTTGAAGGTCATCCTCCTCCAGGCATGTGTCCACCACATAGAGAAAGATCAGAGGAGACCGAGCACCTCTCTTTAAGCAAAGAGAAACAGCATGATGATAAGTATACAGACATAATGAACTATTTTTAAAGCAAATCAATTATGGAAACAGTAAGTCTTCATCTGCATCTACTCCCAAAGGACAAGGACACCTATACAAACATCTACTGACCTCATGAAATGACTCAGATTCCACTAAAACAAACTAAATATAAATTTGTATTCAACAATGCATTTAACATTTCTGAAAACTTACTGCATGCCAGACATTGTTCCAGATCCTAGGATACATCAGTGAACAGAAAGAACAAAGCTCCCTGTCTGTCTTAAGAGGAAAACTTTCTTGGATGAGGAAGTTAGCAGAGAAACAGCCAGCAGGGAGGCAGGAAGCCTCAAGTATTAAAGAGAGACACCAGGGCAGCCTCAGTAAGAAAGTAACATTTGTGCAACAGCCTGAAGGAGAAGATGGAGGGAGCAATACAGACAGAGGAAACAGAGTTCCAGCCTGAGCAAAAAGCTAGAGCAAAGGCCCTCAGGCAGGCATGTTCCCGGCATACATGATGATGCAAGGCGGCCCACTAGGCAGAAAAAGGACACCAGCAGAAATTGAGGTCAGAGTAGTAACACACAGGGCTTTGAAAACTATCTTTTGCTTTGGGTGAAAGAGGGATCCATTTTTACCACTGGAGGTCTCTGAACAGAGAAATTACATGATGTACATTTCCAAAGAATTACTCTGCTTCCTGGCTTAAGAAGAAAATACAAATGGGCAATGGTAAAACCAGGGAAAACAGATAAGCAATTCAAGTGAGAGGCCGTGGCTAGCCCAACACACTTGGGAGTGGGATGAAGAAGATTCTGGGCAAATTTTGAAATATTGAACCAATGACACATTCTTGTTGTTGCTGTTAGGTGCTGTCAAGTCAATGTCCAACTCATAATGACCCTACGTACAACAGGTGAAACACTATTGTCAGTGCTTCTCTGCTATTCATAGGTTTTTTAATGGCTGGTTGCTTTTTTGGAGTGGGTTGCCAGGTCCTTCTCCCAAGCCTACAGCACCTGGTATTCCCAGACAGTCTCCCATCCCACCCAAATACTAACCAGGCCCGACCCTGCTTACTTCCAAGATCTGATGGGATTGGATGCCACAGTGCTATGGCTGCAGGCTGACATTCTAGTAGATTAAATACAGAATGTGAAAGAGAGAAGTCAAGGATGAGTCTAAGGTTTTTTGAGTAGAGGTTTTTCCTAACTGTGGCTGGCCCTGGCCCTTTTTCATCCCCTCCCTTGTGCTTGGCTTGTTTATTTTAGAAAGTCCTGGGAGCTGAAGTCTATAGTGGAGGTGAGAAGGGACATGAACAGAGTGGGTGAGGCACCTGAGCCTCAGATGTTCAGGGAGACCCAGGGAAGAACAAAAAGAGGGGAGGAGGAGAAAGGAGAGACATTCTCCCACAAGACTGGCAGTCAAACATATGAGAAGCCCATCAGAACTTGGGAGATCCAAGAAAGAGCAAAGAGATGGGAAGGGAAGCAGAGATAGCACTGGATTCCACCCGAGGCCTGCAGGACGGGCTGGTCCTTGCAAGCCAGGCCCTCCTCCTAGCATCCCAGGCCCAGTTTCAGGCAAGGAGTCTAAGATTTTTAAGCTGAAACCTAGAAAATGAGTACCACCAACTGAGATGGAAAAAACTGTGGAGAACATGTTCTAAGTTTAGTCAATTCCACCTTTTTTGTAGCCCTCCATCAAGATCTGGAAAAAATGCCAGTAAACACAAATACACCATAATCTAATGTCTAAGATCCTGTTACCCACAGTCCTAAGTCCCCTGGAAAGGTAAGAGATACCAAACTCGAAGGATTAAGGGAAACTCAATTTGTAAGACTGTTCATTGAATGCATGACAGAGTAGTTACCTGTACCACATACTCAATTGTAGAAAACTGGGGCATCAACTCAGCAGGCTGATTCACCTCAGATATGCCCGTGTAAGCTGGAGGAAACTGAGAAGAAAACAGAGCAATGTTTTATTGAGACTGGAAAGTATTAATGTTACACTTTTTATTTCCCACTTATGAAAAGGGCTGATGACTGTGCTAATCCTGAAAGCATGAAATACAAAATATCTTACTAAAACAGAAACCAGCATTTAAAACTTCTAATTCTGCCTTATATCTACATGATTTCATATCTGTTAAAAAAAGACTTTTCTAGAGAGTTTTAGGTTATGTTAAAACTTCTAAATGGGACTGAGTGTGGTGGCACATGTCTATAATCCCAGCGACTCAGGAGGCAAAGGCAGGAGGATCATATGTTCAAGGCCAGAGGTTGCCTGCATAACTTAGTGAGACCCTGTCTCAATTTAAAAAATAAAAAATAAATAAATAAAATAATAAATAAATAAATACATAAAATTTAAAAAGTGCTGAGCTCAGCTCAGGAGCTGAGCACTGTGGCGCACTCCTGTAATCCCAGTGGCTCAGGAGGCAGAGGCAAGAGGATCGCAGATTCAAGACCAGAGGCAGTCTGCATAACTTCGCGAGACCCTGTCTTAAAAAGTAAAATATAGGATGGGGGTGCAGTTCAGTGGTCCAGCACTTGCAGAGCATGCAAGCACGAGGCCCTGGGTCCAACCCCCAGTACCCCAAGAAAAAAAAATTTTTAAATAGTGGGTGCAGCTCGGTGGCAGAGCGCTTGAAAAATATGAGCAAAGTCCTGGGGTCAGCCACAGAAACAAAACAAAACAAACAAAACCCAAAATACCCAAAATAACTTCTATATGTTTAAAACAGCACTGTCAGCAAGCATTATGGAAGACACCTACAATCCCAGGAACTTGGGTGGCAGAGAGAGGAGAATTGCAAGTTCTTGAGGCCAGGACAGTCTATGTAACATATGGAGACCTTGTCTCAAACTACAACATTTAAAAAATTGGGGCTGGGTGTGCAGTTCAGGGGTAAAGCACTTGCCTAGCACGGGCGAGGCCCTGGGTTCAATCCCCAATACTGCCGAAATAAATAAATAAAATAAAATAAAAACAACACTATTAAACTGGGTGTGGTAGCAGCACACACGTATAATCCCAGCACTTGGAAGGCTGAGGCTGGAAGATTGGGAGCTCAAGGCCATCCTATACTACATAGCAAGTTGCAGGTCAGGCTGGGCTACACAAACAGACCCTGTCTCCAAAAAATAAATAAATAAATAAGATAAACAAATAAAAACTACATGAAAAAAAACACACTATTAGAAACATTTAAGTTTTGTACTGCAAAGTAAAGGCTGAGGTTTCATCTATCTCATCAAAGGTCTACATAGCAGACTAAAGCCTTTATTTAGGTTTATTATTTTGGCTGTTATCAATAAAGTAATACATGTTCAGTGTAGAAAAATTGGCAAGTTCAGGAAATGTAAGAAAACAGAAGGGAAGAAAACCTCAAGATCTTCTCACTTAGAGGCAGCCACTATCAACATCTTGAATGCATAGGATTGTTTTTTTCATTTAAGTAAGATTAACTTCCCACAAATGAGTGAGAACATATGGCATTTTCCCTTTTTGAGCTCGACACAGTTAATTTTAAAGAGAAGTGTTGGCTGGGGTTATTGCTCAGTAGTGAAGCACATGCTTAGCATGTGCAAGAAACTGGGCTCGATCCCAGCATACACACAAAAAAGAAAAACCGGAAAGAAGTCTCAAGACAGGCATGTTGGCACATGCTTGTAATTCCAGCACTTGGGAGGTTGAGGCAGGAAAACTGACAAGAGTTCAAGGTCAGCCTGTTCTAAATAGCAACAGCCTGGACAACAAAGCGATGCCATCCCCACTCCCCCCCGCAAAAAAAAAAAAAAGTGCAAGAATTCATTTGTGAGCTCCTTTTAGTTTCATAATTTTAAGTTTTTTAAATCAAAAGAAGATCAACTCTGATACTTGGATACTAAAGTTACAAAGATGTTGTTGTTGTTAGGTGCCGTCGAGTCGGTATCTGACTCATAGCGACCCTCATAGGGTTTTCAATGGCTGACTATTTCGGGACTGCCTTGGGAGTGGATTGCCAGGTCCTTCTCCCATTTTTGCGGTGCTGGGAATTGAACTCAGGACCTCAGAGACTGCAGTGCAGTGCTCTACCAACTGAGCTAAATCCCAGTCCTTATAAAGATGAGAAACTGCAAATTTAGTAATGTCATCATCTAATTAGAATATACTGGTCAAGTGAAATATAACAACATATCTATTTTCTTAGGGTAAAAGAGTCACTTCCTACAGGAAACTTAAGAGAAAAGAGAATTCTATGTCTCTTCCGCATCAAATGACAAGGGTCTTTTTTTTCAACAGAAAGTCACAAATGCTTACCATTCAATATCGTGTCTAACAAAAGCTATCACCTAAGTCCAGCAAACTGTTGACTGCCAATATGGATATTCAAATTCACCTTTTTTTCAGAGTAGCACCACAAAAATAAAAGATAAAATATTTTTAAGAAAGAATTCACATACCTGATTTCTTTGGAAACAGAAATTACAAGCCCAAAGTTTTGCTCGATAATCAACCTGACTAAAAGAAAAATAAACAGCACAACTAAGTACCATATTTATTTTTAAAGTAAAAAGCATTCAAATGTCAGTTTCAAGTTCAATAAATTACATAGACATGTGTTTCTATGTGTGTGCATGAATAAAGTTTGCAAAATTTCAATGCAGGTAAAATTCTGGTTACTAAGTTTCCCTCAAACAGCTGCATTTAGTAAATTCTTTTTTTGTCTTTTCCACTTTCCTAGACCATTTTTTCAAATATCTTGTCGATATAAATTATAAGTGATTTCCTTTTGCTTGTTATTCTAACCTAGTCTTCATGATTTTTTCCAACATTTATATGGTTCAACTATGTAAAACTGCTAAATTGCTTTTTTTTTTTTTTTTTCAGTACTGGGGGTTGCATGCTTTGCAAGTGCTGGACCACTGAGCTGCACCCCCAGCCCATTTTTTTTATTTTTTTATTTTTTGAGACAGGGTCTCGCTAAATTACGCAGACTGCCTCTGGTCTCGAACTTGCGATGCTCCCACTTCTGCCTCCAGAGCTGCTGGGATTACAGGTGGGCGCCACCACACCTGGCTCAAACTGCTACATTTTAATAATAAAAGCACATTTCACACACACATGAAAAACTTCCTGGAGTTTAACCTACTTGAAGAAAAGGTGGTACTTGAAGGTATGTATCTGGGTTGATGCACTTCCTAGAACTTATTCAAGATAATACTTCTACTGCTTGTTCTCCCCTTTCTATTTTTAGAAAATTAATAATAATTGCTATCCTTTTAAAAGCAGAGTAGCAGCATTCTTAATATGGGCACAATAAAAGCAAGGAGAATAAAGTAAAAAATGTCCCCTCATACACAAATTTTTATGATACTATCTACTTCAAAATTCTTTCTTCTGGGCATGATGGTACATTTCTATAGTCTCAGATACTTCCAGGTGAAGCAGGAGTCATCACCTGAGCCCAGGAATTCCAGACCAGGTTGGGTAACATGGAGAAATTCCCATCTTAAAAAATTAATACATCAAAAAATGAAAAGCCTTTCAAATAGTGCCCATATGGATGAAAACTAGTATAGATCATTATTTTGGGCACAAAAAAAATTTACACCTGATAGTAAAATCATTAAGAGTTAAAATTTCTTCTGTCTTCTACTTCTTCCAGCCACCTAGCACCACCATATCAGGTAAATACAGGAAATCAGTTTAAGTTTTTGGATTTTTAAAAAATACTTTAAAAGGCAGCCCATAAAGTCTATAATTAAGCCAAAAGCAAACTGATAATCAGCAAAAAATGTGAATTCCAAATCCTCTCCTTCCATTTCTGCTGTCATTCCCATAAGATTCCAATTTTATCTGAAATATCAGGCCAGGGAGAGTTCTATGAGCACTCATCCCCTAAGAAGCTCATCATTTTCCTCTTGCCTCAATTTTGACAACTTTCCCAAGTCAAATGACTTTCATGAGAATTTCATAAATATGGTAATTTATTGCATTCATCATTTTTACTAGCTTTTAAAAGAATGCATACCAAAGTGGATTAAGAACAGCTTTGCAAGTTGGCCGGCTGCAAAGCACAGGTTCATACTGTACAGGAGGCAGGTCTGGACGTTCTTTTAAAGGAGTGAGGAGACAAGCCAGCGGAACAACCATTCTGGTGGCCTCAAGACGGCTGGAAGGCCACACGTTCCAACTAAAACGCACACCATCTCGTTCTTCATTCTGCTGAATGAACTCCAGATATGTCGCCATGGTCTGAAAGGAAACTAAAGCTTTAGTTACGTGAAAAATTTTCAGGTAATTCTCAAAAAAGGTGATCCTCTAGCATAGTATTCCACAAATACTTAATCTGTTACTAATTAGATAAATGTAACTACCTTCCCTCTGACCCTAGAAGTTGATTAACTCACAGTTTTCAAGACTATTGCTCCTTTCTCAAACCTCCTCTCTAGCATATGAAAAAATTAATCAGAAGGCATGGAGGTTTAATCATTTGGTCATCTCTAAGCTTCATGCAGCTGAATACTACTTCTTTTTTTTTTTTTAATTCTCCACAAGACTCTAAGAAAACCTTGGGCTTTGTGTACACAAGGCAAGTACTCCACTACTGAGCTACTCCCCTAGCCCAAATATGACTACTTTAAACTTCCTCATAGATCACACACTATCTCAGACGAACTAATTTCAGCCCCTTGCCTAGTGGTACATCTTGAACTCTGTTTTAACACCCAACTGTCTTACTCTCTGATTCCTATCCTTCCTTGCTCAACCAAGGTGAATATTGTATTAAATTTTACATTCCAACTAATCTTCAGGCCTGCAGCTGTAGCCCTGTGGCATCCGATCCCGTCAGATCTCGGAAGCTAAGCAGGGTCGGGCCTGGTTAGTACCTGGATGGGAGACCGCCTGGGGACACCAGAAGCTGTAGGGTTGGGAAAAGGACCTGGCAACCCCCTCCCAAAAAAATCAATCTGCCATTGAAAACCCTACGACCAGCAGAGAAGCACTGACAACAGTGTATCCCCTGCTGTACAGAGGGTCGCTATGAGTCGAATACAGACTCGACGGCACCTAACAACAACAACTAATCTTGGTTTTTTGAGCGCCTTCCTCACTCCACTTTGTTAACTATTGAGAAAAGAGCTGGATACTTCTCTAAGTTCCAGTTCATAATGGAACCAGTTCTGAGCTCAAAACATTTTGACTCGGAATACTAAAATAACAACAAAGTTTGGTATTATGCTGAGTCTCACTAGGATCTCTTTTCTTACCATGTCTGCTCATAGTCATGTCATGAAGAACTCTGGCCAATAAAACAGTCCTTCAGACTAAGCTTTCAAACCCAGATAATCACATTTTCATTGAATCCATTAACTAAAAAAATTTTTGTGAGTTACTGGAGGGTTAAACCCAGGGCCTTGCACATACTTTGCAAGCACTCTTAACACTGAGCCGCAAGTCTTATTAAGTTGCGCAAGCTTGTCTCGGGCCTTGACCTTGTGACCCTCCTGCATCTACCTCCCCAAGTCGATGGGGTTACAAACAGGCATTAGTGTGTTCGGATCACTGAGTGTTTTACCCATCCTGGTCATACCCTAAAATCTAGGTTAAAACATACCTAAGGCATTGGGGTTCAAGGGAACAAGTCCTTCAAGGAATGCAGTGGAAAAGACAAACTAAAGAAATCTATGAGCCGAGAGCGGTGGCACATGCCTGTAATCCGAGCACTCTAGTGCTGGATAACAATTGTCTCCATGGCATCTTGAGACGTGCCATACTGCAAATAATTTGGATCAAGGCAATATTACATGGCTAGAAAAGCAAATGAATAATTCCACTATGCCGAATCCAAACAAAAATCCAACAAAAAAATCCAAATGTTTGCTCCAACTGAAATGCTATGACATCTACTTGTTATTTCTGGTAAAAGCAGGAGCACTGAATATGCAGAAGGCACTTCTGGAGTTTCTTGGGGAGCATAATGTTAAATCAGGTGGGAATGAAAATAAGTTCCAATATCACAATTATTGGCAAGTACCTTGGCAAGATTCATTAAATAGCCTTTTCTCTCTCAAAACAGTTCATTTAAAGCCATTGGTCCCCAAGTATCTACATACGAAAACCTGCTCCCTGTTTCCCACCGCCTCTTTCCCTCAGCCTTCAACATCACGGTTTCTTGACCCTAGGCACATAATCCACAGAGGATTTCAGAAGATCCATGAATCCTCTTTTAACTTTTATGGAAAATTGTGTGCACGAGAGAATGCATTTTTCTAAGGAGTTGAGCACACAGCGTATACCAAATTCTCAAAGAGCAAGGGTATCTGAAGAGTTAAATAACCGAATGAATGATTTAGCTAATGAATGAAAGGCCTAGAAAGATACTGTAAGACCATTCAACAAACATCTGAACCACTCTTAGCTCGTCACAGCATAACTTTTCAAGACATTGTGACCATCTGCAGACAAGATGAAGTAAAGCTTAATCCTAGACGGGAATCTGACGATTGGGGGTCTAGTCACACCTGCCAAAAGGCAATACTATCGAGTTTCTCAATTACAGAATGAAGGTTAGGTCCTTCCGAGTGCGTGCCCCACAATTCTAAGGGCTGAGGAATCAGTAACCGGTCCTCTGCCACCTGGCAGGGCGTATGACAAGTCACTTTCAACAGACATCTGGATCATTGATTCCCTCCGGTCCCCCTGCCTGCCAGCAAAAGGCCTCATCCCAAAAGCAGCCTACCTTGCCCTGATATTTATGCCTGTGTCTTCTACCCTCCTTTGCCTACTCTACCGGTTCACAGTACCGGGGTTACTCACCAGGTCACAGATGTTGGTGCCCACAGGTAGAAGAACCCGGCTCCTGCTCCCACCGCCAAGTCCAGCTCAGCTCTCAACCGATTGGTCGGCCCCCCTCTGACGTCACGGGACGGGCGCCGCGCACTACCCAATCAGAGACTGCGCCTCTTGAGAACGAAGCGGAAGCGAGACACTCAGAGAAGCCGCGCCGCCATCTTGGAATAGGGCAAGTCAGTAGTTCCTCGCACGTGAACTCCACTTCCTCAGAACACTTTTCTCCACGTTTACCCTTAAAGATTTCTACTTCACAAAACTTCACGGGTTGGAGCGATCCTTGGACGCAGCCAGCATTCCGCAGGGGGTCGCCCTGATACAATATGACGTCTGCGTCACATCGCCTTAATTACCAGGAAGCTACAACGCTATCGTGCTGTCTACAAGAAGCTGTGGCGCCGGCATGAGGAAGCTTAAACTGCTGGGAAGAAGACATTAGTGTACGGGAAGGGGCTGGGTGGTGAACGCATGCGCACTAGTTTGTCCGAAGAGCTGGTGTCCACCTCGTTAAGGCTGTTTGTTTATTTTCTTTTTAAGTACACGTATAGGTATGCTTCTTCACATTACCAATTTTTCTCATCTCACCTATGTGGGCACTCTTATGTGGGGCACGCGCCTCCTGGTCGGGCCTGGAGGTTCGGACGGGCTGCGCCGCCGCGCACACAGATACTAAACACAATTCACTCGGGACCCTCAGGTGAGGGGCGCAGACTCCTGTGGCCCTCGGGACCCCGGCAGAGATGGGAGAAAGGAAAAGCCTCAGGCGCTTTTGCCTTCCAGGGGCAAACACCTGTGTTGGTCGTCTCGGTGGTCACGAGGAGACAGCGGTTGCTTCGTTGGTGATCAGAGGGAGAGCAGGTTCTTTTCCTTGTTGAGGATTGCGACGGGAGAGCGTTCTCTCCTCACCAAAGGTCCGGGGCAGAGCAGCGGGAGAGGCGTTTCCTCATCGGTGGTCTGGGCAGTAACGGCTTCGTCTTAGCGGTCTCTGGCACTAGCGCAAGTCCCTCTCTGTGTGACCATCCCTATCATCCTTCAACGAGATGAGTATTTAAGGATTGCCATATTCAGACATTTTAGGAGACTAACAAAGTTTATATTTAGAGGGAAAACTTTCTATAGCTATCCATTTCCATAGATTAACAGTAACAGGTCCCTTAATTGGAGAGATGTAATAATTTATTACGATTCTACAAGAATAGTAAAACATTTTGTACTCTCACAAGAGGTGATGGCCTTCCTTCATTCTAGTCATGAAGACACATAGACACATAGAAAACATACAGGTTTGGCTCTATAACTTTGACCACAGGCCAAAAGGAAACATAGAAACAAAAATTCAGTGGACAGAGTCACAAAGAGCTGTTCTTCCTAGCTGGCATGGAAGTCTTAAGTGATTTTGAGGCAGGATGGAAAGATAGGGAAAGTCGGTGGGACAGAAGCCATGAGCTTTCATCCCAAGATCTGGTCTAAGTCTCACTGGCTGAGAATCAAGGATTTCAGCACAACTAAAAAGAAGACTGGGCTGGGATTTAGCTCAGTTGGTAGAGCGCTGCTCTGCAGCCTCTGAAGTCCCAAGGTCAATTCTCAGCACCGAAAAATGGGAGAAGGATGTGGCAACCCACTCCCAAGGCAATCCCTAAACAGTCAGCCATTGAAAACCCTATGAGGGTCGCTATGAGTCGGACTCGACGGCACCTAACAACAACAACAAAAAGAAGACTGCTGTGTGGACTGCCTGTATAGAAACATTATTTTGGGGGGATATTTCAAGTGAAAATATTAAAATAGCCATGCTTAGGGTAGAAATGTATGTGACCTTACTCTCTCCTCTAATTCCATGCTTCTCTGGGAACCTCTTTCATGAAACTGTGCGCTATAATTACAATCAACAGGCCTGCATAACTTCCTTGTGGCTAAGTATGAAAAAAATTTCCTTGACTGTCTTAATCTAGGCATTTTAACAATGCTCCTTTCCTATCTGTAAATATATATAATGCACCTACTAGGACCCTGTTAAGCAATGTAACTTCAAAAGCCACAATATCATATATGTGTGTATGTATATATACACATATATATATATATATATATATATATATATATGTATGTATGTATGCAACCATACCACTGTGGCATCTGATTCCGTCAGGTCTCGGAAGCTAAGCAGGGTCAGGCCTAATTAATACTTGGATAAGAGACTGCCTGGGAACACCAGGTGCTATAGGTTTGGGACAAGGACCCGGGAACCCACTCCCAAAAAACAATCAGCCATTGAAAACCCTATGAATAACAGAGAAGCACGACAATAGTGTTTCATCTGTTGTACATAGAGTCAGACACCGACTCGACAGCACCTAACAATAACAACATGTATGTACGTATACACACATATCCGTTGTGAAGACAGTCAGGTGCTACTCTTTCTCTTGAAATGCTGACATCCATATCTTGGATATATACTATTATTTTCTTAGGAGTTTTTCTTTCTCTCTGAATGCCCACACTTACCCTAAAGCATGTACTATCTCTTATCTATACCTAATAAACTTTCTAACTTTGTTTCACTCTGTCTTCTCCCCAAAATGGCTTTTCTGTAACAGAGCCAAGGACCCAGTTTCACCTGAATGAAGATCCCAGGAAGGGGAACTCCTCAGGATCAAGTGTATCTTTCACTGCCACTGACAATTTGAACTGATAAATCAGCAAAGACAATCCAAGAAAAAAAGGCTAATAAGCCAGATTCTCTGTCAGTTCTTATCCAGGAAAGAGAATATCGTGATAAACTACTTATTCAAGTAAGTGGATTACAAGTGGCCAGACTATAAATCCAAATTCCTAATTATTGTTGCTACCAGTGGGGGGAGCCTGCAGCCATAGCACGGTGGCATCTGATCCTGTCAGATCTCAGAAGCTAAACAGGGTCGGGCCTGGTTAGTACTTGGACGGGAGACCATCTGGGAACATCAGATGCTGTAGACTTGGGAGAAGGACCTGGCAACTCCCAAAAATCAATCTGCCATTGAAAACCCTATGAATAGCAGAGAAGCACTGACAATAGTGTTTGTTCTGTTGTCGAGTCAGACACTGACTCGACACCACCTACCACCACCACCACCAATGGGGAAAAACTTACCAGCTTTGCATGATCCTGTAAAAAAAACCTCAAAATCATTGGAGGCATAATAGGACACTAGAGGAGCAGAAAGTCAACAACATTGTACTACTATTGCCAGTTGGCATTCACTCTGTGTTTGAGTCTAAGCAGCCCATAAGGTAGTTATTCAGGAATGTGATTTTCCTGGTTCTGTCAGTGGCAGTGAGAGATGCAGCCCATCATTGCTGCTTTGCTAAAGAGGTCTCCTTCCTGGGACCTCCACTCAGGTGAAGCCAGATCCTTGGCCAGATCCTTGGCTTCATTGCAGAAAAAGAATTTTCAGAGCACGTTAGAGTGAAACAAAGACAGGGAGTTTATTAAGTATGTTGTTAGGTGCCGTCAAGTTGAGTCTGACTCATAGAGACCCAATGTACAACAGAAAGAAACACTCCCTGATTCTGTGCCATGCACATGATCTTATTTATGTGTAAGCCCATTGTTGCAGACACCGTGTGAGTCCACCTAGTCTAGGGTTTTCCTTTTTTTTTTTTCCCCCCGCTGACTTGCCACTTTCACAAACATGATGTCCTTCTCCAGGGATTGGTCCCTCCTGACTACATGTCCAACATATGTAAGGTGCAGTCTAGCCATCCTTGCTTCCAAGAAGCACTCTGGTTGCACTTTTAGGGCAGATCTGTTGGTTCTTTTGGCAGTCCATGTTATATTCAATATTCGTCTCCAGGACCATAATTCAAAAGCATCAATTTTTCACCTGTCTCCCTTATTCAACGTCCAGCTTTCACAACCATATGATGCAACTGAAAATACCACAGCATGAGTCAGGCACACCTTCACCTTCAATGTGACATATTTACTTTTCAATACTTTAAAGAAATCTTTGCCACAACTCTTCCCAAAGCAATGCATCTTTTGATTTCTTGACTGCTACTTCCATGGGTGTTGATTGTAAAACCAAGTAAAGAAAAATCTTGGACAACCTCAGTCATTTCTCCATTTATTGTGAAGTACATGCTGACCCAGTTGTAAGGATTTTTGTTTTGTTGATGTTGAGTCACAATCCATACTGAAGGTTATGTTCTTTGATCCTCATCAGTAAATGTTTCAAATCCTCTTCACTTTCAGGAAGCAGATTTGTATCATCTGCATAATTCAGGTTGTTAATAAGTCTTCCTCCAATCCTGATGCTGTGTTCTTCATAAAGTCCAGCTTCTCAGATTATTTGCTCTTCATAGAAATTAAAGAGATATAGTGAAAGGGTTGTTAAGTATAAGTAAGAGATAGTGCATGCTTTAGGGTAAAGCAGCACAGGTGTTTAGAGAGGTGGGTTTTGAAGTTTTATTTCTCAAAAGTTGCCCAGGAGGTGCATTGTATAGATTTACAAATAAGTAGGGAGGACTGATCAAGAAGATTCTTACACACTTAGTCACTAGGAAGTTATCTAGGCCTGTTGATTGAGTCTGGGAGAAAGTCATGGCAATCCATTCCCGAAGCAATCCCAAAAACAACCATTGAAAACCCTATGGTAGCAAAGAAGCAATGACAGAGTGCTGGACATGGCACAGTGTTGGCAGTGTTGGACATGGCAGTGTTTTGTTCTATTGTACATAGGGTCACTATGAGTCAGATCCAGCTCCACAGCAACTAACAATATTGACTCTCATTGGTGAGAGTCCCAGGGAAGCACAGGATTAGAAGAGAAAGTAAAGTCACATACATTTTTACTCTAAGCATGACTATTTTAACATTTTCATTTGAAATATCTCCCAAAAATACTGTTTCTATGCAGGTATGCCACAGCCATTTCTAACCATGTTGTCTGACAAGGTCCGGATATGGGGAAGAGTGTTTCAAGGAACTCATCCTCCACGAAATGGACGGGGATGGGGAAAAGGAATATGTGCTTTTTGCTTTCTGGGAATAGGATTACTGCTTCTAATTATTATGTACATAATGACTTCATGTTTAGGATTAATGCTCATAACTAATACTGTATTAATATTGTATTGTGTTGTATTCTAATGAAACATGCTGAAAGAATGGCATGACATGGGGAACTTATAAATGAATCAGAGGTAACGACCACCAGGATTGTGTGGACAATATTCTAGTTAAAACTGGTCAGCAATTTCCACCCTGGAACTCAAGCATTAAGCAATTTATGCTTCAGCTGCAGCAAGCTGAGTTATTAGCCCCTACTTGGACTGAAGTGCCCACACCTATGGTAGCTAAGGTCTACAAGGAAAGTATGGAACAATCAAAAGAATACATAGGCCTGTTCCCATGGTACAAGGGCCTCCTTATGTTGCTTATCTGATTAGAAAAGATTATGGTATCCACCTCGGGGCCAATGTATGCAGAGCACCTGTTCCTCCCCTATCATACACTAGAGCATATAATGAAGATGGTATCAGGATGGTGAATAAGGACGGAGTACGTGCTCCATACAACAGCTTAACATTTATGGAACGCTTAGCAAGATTAGGGACATCATGATGCATTAAGTCCTAGGGGGAAAAGAAAGCCATTCTCCAGGGTATCAATAGATATTATAAAAAGTGTTGCCCACTTAAAATTATAGCTCTTAGGTTTTAAATTCTTAAAGTAGATTGTCTAGCTCTTGCTTGAAATAAAACACCTGGGCAATTAACCCAGGACAATCAAAAACTCATGCTGACCTTTCTAAGGAAACTGCTGTTTTATTGTAATCATTTATCTGTGTGACTTTTAGCACATTCTACTCTTGTAAGTGGGGCTGGGATTTAGCTCAGTTGGTAGAGCACTGCACTGCAGTCTCTGAGGTCCTGAGTTCAATTCCCAGCACCACAAAAATGGGAGAAGGACCTGGCAATCCACTCCCAAGGCAATCCCGAAAAACAGTCAGCCATTGAAAACCCTATGAGGGTCGCTATGAGTCGGATACCGACTCGACAACACCTAACAACAACAACTCTTATAAAGCGTAATTATTAGCTAAAAAAAAGAAAATATAAAAACTCTTGACTGTTGTTCAATAAACGGAACAGAATCACACTGCCTCTGAGCTGCTGTGTCTCTGTCTCCCATTGCCGACTCTCCCATGCCTGCCTTTGGGTTACCCTGGATCCTGCGGCAACTGGACTGCGGCACAGGTAGTCCTCACAGTAGTTTTCTTTCTCTTTTCTTTTTTTAGTTATGTGAAATTCTTGATTGTCAGCCAATAAGACTGTGCCAAAGATTTTACATAGCTCTATCATTAGTTAGGAAATTGGTTCTAAGATCTCATTGTGGTTATTGTTAGGTGCCATTGAATCATGTCCAATTCATAGCAAAGCTCATAGGGTTTTCAATGGCTGATTGTTTCGGGATTGCCTTGGGAGTGGATTGCCATGTCCTTCTCCCATTTTTGCAGTGTTGGGAATTGAACCCGGGACCTCAGAGACTGCAGAGTGGCACTCTACCAACTGAGCTAAATCCCAGACCAGGAAGAGCTCATAGAGACTCAAATTCTCTACCACATAATATGAATTTGCATCGCTACGGAAAGGTATAATTTACATTGTTATAGATAGAAACATTTTCATTACTATCAATTTTCTAGAAATTAATTTCTATCTGTACAGAGTTGTTGTTGTTGTTAGGTGCCATTGAGTAGTGTTTGACTCATAGTGACCCTATCTACAACATATGAAAACACTACCTGACACTGTGCTATGCCTGGGACTATTGTCAGTGCTTCTCTGCTATTCATAAGGTTTTCGATACCTTATTGTTTCAGGAGTGTGCTGCTGGGTCCTTCTCGATGCCTGCAGCACCCAGTATCCTCAGGCAGTCTCCCATCCAAGTACTAACCAGGCCCAGCCCGGCTTAGCATCTGAGATAAGATGAGATCTGATGCCAGGGTAGTATGGCTACAGACTATAAAATGGCATAGTCAAAGGCAAAGGTACACATTCCTTATAATCAGATGACTCCACATAATTTCATAAAGTGTCCCCATCCCATGAAAAATTAACCTTGTAATATCTTTTGACTATTTCAAAATCTTATAAAATTTTTCTAACATATTATTATCCCCTATTATCTGAGGCCTGGGTTTAGCTCAGTTGGTAGAGTGCCACTCTGCTCTCTGAGGCCCTGGGTTTGATCTCCAACACTGTATAAATGGAAGACAGATGTGGCATTCTACTCCCAAAGCAACCCTGAGACAATCAGCCATTGAAACCCCTTAAGAGTCACCGAGTCAGACCTGAATGGATAGCATGTAACAATAACAATTATTATCTGACTCTAAATTCTATATTTCTGGGTGAGACTTCTCTAACATCAGATTCATATATTCAGCAACCTGCTAGATATTGAAAAGCAGACTCACTGCAAAAACCCACCGTTTTCCCATCACTCACAGGATAGAGACCCCTTATTTTGCATCTCAAGGTCATCCATGATCTACATACATCACTCCTACAGCACTGAAAAAATTATCTTCTCAGCTGAAATGTGTTGTTTCTTTTCTTTGTTTCCTTTGGCATGCCTTCCTCTCTGCCAAGAACAACTTCTTCACGTCCCTTCCTTTCCTGATTAACTCTCATATGCCCTTCAAGACTTTGAAGCTGTCCCTTGACTCCCCATCTCCTCAAAATGGTAAAAGCAAAACAAATAAACTACAACAGTGAAGGAAATAGAAAAATAACCACAACAGATGAGAGAATATATTTGGACAGTTAGAAGAATTAGATATAAACTTCTTGCTAAGAGACGCTGACCTGAAAAGAAAAATTCAGGCAGCCAAAGATTATTCTGGAAGTCCTTAGTGGAGGGTAGCCAAGCACTGTAGAAGGACTGAGATTGCCTCAGCAAGTTGTTTTTGCGTGTGCCCATGGTGCTGGGGGTTGAACTCCTGGGTTTGATCTCCAACACTGTATAAATGGAAGAAGGATATGGCATTGCACATGCTGGGCAAGCACTCTACCACAGAGCTACACCTCAGCTCTGCAGCAAGTTCTTGAGAACAGCTCTTTCCATCTATCAAATGATATATCAGATATAAATGCTGACCTTTAGTTTTGAAACCAATGCTATTTCTTCCGCAGTAAAAACATGCTCAGAAAATGCTTATATAAGAGATATAAAGTAGAAAAGAAAACAAAGTGGATTTATGTGTAATTATATAATCTCCGCAATCATTACTGGTATATGACAATCTGAGAAAAGTGAGAATTGATACCCTTGCCTTTTTTCTTCTTCTAGGAGGAAGAGCCAACTGAGTCTTAATGAAGATATTTTTTCAGCTCACAGTTCCTGTTAAAGGAGTGTCATTGTTTCCTAAACCTCTAAGCAAACAAACATATGGGTACAGGAATGCCTCTGCTCAATTTATTTTTAAACAGCTTTATTGAAGCATAAATGATGTGCAGTAAGCTACACATATTTAAAGTGTACAGTTTGGTAAGTTTTAACACCACTGTTGAGATAATGAACATTTATATCACCTGAATAAGTTTCCTGGTGTTCCTTGTATTTTCTTAAGTTTTATATAAAAGCAGTGGTAGGGTATATACTCTTTTTCTTTTTGATCTGGCATCTTTCACTGAATAAGATTATTTTAAAATTCATCTGTGCTATTGTGTATATCCATAGTTCATTTCTTCTTAAGTGCTTAAGTTTACATTTAAAGGTCAGAAATACTGGCCTGTGATATTGTATACATTTTGCTTTTTGTCCATGGTTCCTGGCTCATAACTCCCATAGTCTTTATTTCCTAAACAACTAGGCTAATAAGATGAAAGTTTGACCTTTACTTGTTGGTTTCTCAAGCAGCTTCACAATAGCTTCAAAGATGTGAAGGTGAAAGATAATCTTTTGTTATCATTGTGGGGCAATTTAGGCCTCCGAAGCAGGCTAAAGAAAGCAAAGCCTCTCTCTGACCTTCTCTTGCTCTCTTTTTACCTGCTCCTTTTTCTCCCTAAGGCCAAAACTAGAATTTGTCTTCCCCAAAGGCAGGTCATAAAAACTAAAAATATAATCTTCCTCTGCCTTTCTGTCTTGGAGCTAGCCATAAAGAATTCTCTGCCCTATCTTGCTTGATAGTGGGTCATAGGAACCCAATTTCAGAAGGACTCCTGACCCCTACCCAGGAGGAAGGAATGCTACATAAAGGAGCCCCCAGCACTAAAAGAAAATCCACATGACCTTTAATGCATCCTTTATAATAGGTGGTAAATGTAAATAGGTGTTTCCCTGAGTTCTGTGAGCCATTATAGTACATTAATCAAGTCTAAACAGGGGTTGCCAATGGCCACATCACTGTGGTGTCCAATCTCATCAGATTTCCGAAGCTAAGTAGGGTTGGGCCTGGTCAGTACTTGTATGGGAGACCACCTGGGAACACCAGGTGCTGTAGGCTTGGGGGAAGGACCTGGCAACCCACTCCCAAAAAACCACCAGCCATTGAAAACCCTATGAATAGCGGAGAAGCATGACAACAGTGTTTTGTCTGTTCTACGTAGAGTCACTATGAGTTGGACGCCAACTCGATGGCACCTAACAACAACAAACGGGATGGTGAGACCCTAATTTGTAGCCGCTCAGAGGTAGATGATGTCAGAACTACATTGAATTAGAGACAACCAGCTGTGTTATGTGTAGAAGGGGAAGGTGAGTTTGGTTTTCCTTTATATTCTTCTTCTTGTGTTAGGTGGTAAGGACTCAGGTCCGACTCATAATGACCCTATATATAACATAATGAAACATGAGCTGACACTGCCATATACATCATCTTTCTTAAATATTTGAGCCCATTATTGCAGCCCTTGTATTTCTTTTCATTTTGAGTTGTGCCACATCAGCAAATGGAGGTCCCAGGCCTCTACTCCATTCTAATCATTAAGGTGGACTATTTTGTGGAGGCAACTATTCCCCAGTTGTCTTTTGTGTGACTTCCAACCTGGGTGGCTCATTTTTCAGTACTATATTTGACAGTGCTTTTGTGCTATTCATAGGGTTTTCAATGGGTAATCCTTTTGGGAGTGGGCTTCCAGGTCCTTCTCCCTAGTCTGTCTTAGTCTGGAAGCTCAGCTGAAACCTGTTCACCATGGGTGACCCTGCTAGTATCTGAGATACCAATGGCATAGTTTTCAGCATCACAGCAACATGCAAGCCAAGACAGTTGCTGTTAGGTGCCGTCCAGTCGGTATCCAACTCATAGCGACCCTCATAGGGTTTTCAATGGCTGACTGTTTCAGGATTGCCTTGGGAGTGGATTGCCAGGCCCTTCTCCCATTTTTGTGGTGCTGGGAATTGAACTCAGGACCTCTGAGACTGCAGCGCAGCGCTCTACCAACTGAGCTAAATTCCATCCCCAAGCCACGACAGTATGGGGGTCTATTCTTAAACCCTTTTAAAGAAAATTCACAGAGCCTAGATTCAAGAGGAAATACTGTCTTGTTCTTGCTAAATAATGTGGTGGTAGAGCAGCGTTATCATTGGTCTCCTACTAGTGCCTGTCCTAAAGTATACTCACAGAGAGTGTTTCTCAATATTAAGTGCTAAAACATGCCTGACACACACACAGAGTAAATCTATAAAGATTCAAAGAAAAAGAGACACTTTATTATTTATAATAGCACAGGCACATTTCTGCCCACTTCTATTCAAAAGGTTTGTATAAACCCGTAAGGTACAACTGGTTCTTAAGATTTCAGGATTGCTGTATTATAACAGGTGAATCATTTCATTGGTACTTAAGCTTCTCCATATCCTAAATTGGGTTTAAGTATGAATTATATACATGTGCCCTACACCCATGAAACCTCCCCCTCCCCCCACCTTTTCTGAGACAAAGTCTCACTGTGTCCCATTGGCCATCCTATAACTTGCTATGTCAACCAGGCTGGCACGGAACTCAGTGATCCTCTTGCCCCCATCTTTCAAGTGCTGGTATTATAGGCACGTGCCACCACATTCAGCATGATGACCCCTTTTACATGACAGCATTTATAGTTATGAAAAATAGCAACCAGGGCTGATATTGACTATGCTAAGAACTGATTTGAAATCAAAAGGAAAAGTAATATAGATTGTGGGAGTTCCTAAATAGGTTCTGTTCTGTATGTTTGGGACTACAAACGTCCTTATAAAAATGTTTGTAAGTCTTGTAAAGACTGGGCATGTCACAGCCTGTCCCACAAAGGGAGGCTGGGGGATACAAGCGCTGGTAAGAGGCAAGCCACAGATGATTGACATTTGATGAGGGCTCACAGAGCTTGCCTGTGCGCCCAGACTAAGGAAAGCCAGAGAGCAGGAGCTGGCCTATTGGACCCTAGAACTACAATTCCCAGACAACCTCAGTGCAGGCTCCTGGCCGGATGCTGTCTGGGCTCTGAGTGCTGCTGGAGGATCGAGTGCTGGAGGATCAATTCCTGTGTGTGCCCATGGCTTCACCCAGCAAGGCGGTGATTGTTCCCGGGAACGGAGGCGGGGATGTGGCCACACATGGCTGGTACGGCTGGGTGAAAAAGGAGCTGGAGCAGGTAAGAGACACAGCCTTCCTGGGGGGGTGGAGGGGGGAGAGCGGAGGGAGGATCGGATCGGAAGTTTGAATACGGGTCCACCTTACCTCCCTAGAACTCAGTTTTTATTCCTCTCTGCTGCCGGTGTTTAAATGCTAGGACCAGGCGCCAAGATTTTGGTTGGCAAAACAGCCTAGAAGTCTTACCTGAGGTCTTAGTTGTTAGAGTCAAAGGAACCGCTGTTACAAGTACAGAGTCTGAAATCCCCACCCCATCCGCTGTCTGTTCAGATTTGAGATTTCCCAGATAACTACATCTATCTTCATTGCTTTCTATTTTTAAAAAATTCAGTATGTGAAACTTAATGTATACAAAGGATGCATGTAACATGCGTGTAAATTAGAAGCAGATGTAATAAATCACCAAACTAAACTTTTTTTCCCCCAATCCAGGGTATCAAACCCAGAGCCTCAGGCTTGCATATACAGTACCATTGTGCTACACCCTAGCCCAAACAAAACTCTTGAATATTGCCAATATCTTCTAAATGACCTACATGTCACCATCCCATTTGCCTGCCACCATTAATTTTTTTATTTGCTTCTCTTTTTAAAAATTATTTTTACAACTCATGTGTATACCCTTTAAACAATATTTTGTTTAATTTGATTTCTTTGTGACTATAAAAATGGTATCCAACTATACATTGTCTTGTGCATCTTGACTTTTTTTTTTAAGCCCTCTTCCATAATCCAGAATTAAGACTGTTTCCTGTGTTGACCCCTAGAATAGAATGTCAGGAGAAATTCAGTAGAGTAAATACATTCAATAGAATAGTAGGTCTCTGGAATAGAATTTCAAGGTCGTGGCTGAGAGCCACAAGCAGATCTACAAACCAAAAGGTCAGGGCTGGTGCTGTCCAAGAGGATGGGATATCTAACTTTCGGTGCCACATTTCTGTACTAGGTTTTACCTACTACCTGGTGCACAGTTTGATTCCAGGTGTGTCGATGGCTGCAGGTCTGTCTAGAATACATCTGCTTTTACCTTCTCTGTAGCCTTAGAGATAAAATATGGATATACAAACGTAGGTCTCTCTATATAGAGATCTGCAGAACTGGCTGGATAGAGAATTACAGATGGAATTTATGAAAATAGATTATAAATTCATTTGAAATCCTTCATTTCATAATATAAGCAAATAGTTTCACATTTCTTAGCAAAGCTTTAGCTGAAAGTAAGCTCTTTATTATAGCTTTTTTTCCCCCCCTCATACCATAGATACCTGGTTTCCAGTGTTTGGCTAAAAACATGCCTGACCCAAGTAAGTTTTAAACTTGTTTTTAAATAGCCTCATCTTGTTGGGTTTTGATCTCACGATTTTTTGGGGGTGGGAAACAGGAATATCATAGTAGAGAAGACAAAGTAAATAGATACCTAAGAATGAATAAGGCAAGTAGCTTGGGGAGGAGGGTATAAGACAAAAAAAAAAAATGGAAACTCTAGTAAGGCTCAAGAAAAGCACCGGAACTTGGTAAAATTTAATTTTAAACTTTGCAAGCAATTTAATTTTCCCTTCTTTAAGTCTGCAAACATTTTCAGGTGAAATCTGTGGGTGTTCCATTTTAGATAGAGATATGATAATACTTTACAACATATATTTGAGACCCTAATATTTAAAAATGTAATGTTGCCCCTTTTGTTCTGGGTGTGTCTATGAGTTGTTTCAAGAAAAAAGGAATATATTCTATGAATTTTAGAATGTTGTTGAGAGTTATTTCTTTTTTTTAGTTTGAAAATTTACACTAAAGCTTTACAGTTAAGGCCAGGTGTGATGGCACATGCCTATAATCAGGAGGCTGAGGTAAGAGGATCTCACGTTAGAGGCCAGCTGGGGCTACATAGCAAGACCATGTCTCAAAAATCTTCAGAGTTAGTATTTTATTATTTCCTCCGTATTTTTTTTTTTAAAGAACATGGTTAAAAAATAAATTAAAAAAGCTATTTACTGAAACTGCAGATTTGGTTCTTTCAAGAAGCAACACACAAATCTTGGGCTCTATTAAAATAGCCCCATCTCCCATTGTGGTCATACAGTTTCAGAGTTGTGAGTTGCTCAATAGTTGTTTGTTACAAAGGTGGGGCAGCATTAGACTGAGACTGTCCCTTTGAATGACAGTCTCTTTCTTTACCCTGAACCACAGTTACAGCTCGAGAGAGTATCTGGCTGCCCTTCATGGAGACAGAGCTACACTGTGATGAGAAGACCATCATCATAGGTCACAGTTCCGGGGCCATTGCAGCCATGAGGTGCGATCCTTGTTGAATTACCACCCCTTTTGTGGGCTCCAGTCATGCTTGCTTGGGAAATACTTGTGTATACCTTTTCATTGCAGAGAAAAGTGCTGACCTCAAAAGTGGTAACACAATCTGTCTTAATTTCTTCCTTGTTTGGTCAGTGGATTGAAAGGAATATACTGCTTTTACTGGCATGCAGTGATCCTTTTAAAACCTCAGTGGCTTCAAACCCCAGCAGCTCCTGTCACTCACCTCCAATGTCTCTCCCTTCTCAACTCTCCCCTGTTCTCCTCCCAGCCAGTTGTACTGAGCTCATTGCAATTCCTGGAACATACCAAGTACACACCTATCTAATCCTGTTCTCAGCCTTCCACTGGGGACACTCTGTCCCTGGGCACCTGCATGGCTTTATCTCCCCCTTTTAAGTCTCTCCTTGAATATCGTCTTTCAGTGAGGCCTTCTCTAACCACTCCATATGAAACAGCAGCCTCCTCCTACTGGCTCCTGTCCCCTTTACATCTTCTAACCTATAACACTTTTCATCTGACGTCCTGGTTATTGCTTGCTCTTTCCTACCAACAGAATGGAAACTCCATGAAGGTGGGGCTTTGTTCACTGACACCGAAATCCTATTCCCTAGAAGACAGCCTAACATATGGTTCATGCTCAATAAATACTTGTTGTGGGGGTTGGGGGATGTTACTTGCAATCCTCTAGTCCTTAAGATTCAGGGGTATAACCCTGATGCTCTCTATTAGGACATCCTGTCTTCCCTGTTAGACTAGCATGTACAGACCTTACTGGCCAATTAAGCTTATCCGGGTTGGGCATCTTCCACATGTCCTAGGTTGAATGACAAAGGATAATAGTTTTTATTTGTATAGCCACTTCTCCCAAGGAGTCACTCAGGAAATCACATGAATTGCATGTGAGAACATCTTGTCAAATTCCATAACCTTTTAGCCACACTGGTTAAAGTGACGGGAATAATAATGCTTGTCAATACAGAGCTACCAAATTATGGTGCATTCATAGTATAAAGGATACTAGGGGTTGTGTACAAAATGAAGAGATCTCTTTATTGGTGAAATTTGCCCCATCCCAGAGCCTGCTGAATTTTCCTCAAGCCATTGGCTGGTAAAGATGTACCTTCTTTTAAAAATTCCCGAATTTATAGCAGGATTGTCAACAACCTTCTAAGAACTGACTACTAAAGTTAAGAGAGGCAAGGAGAAAAATGGATGCCTAAAACCTTGAGTTTTTTTAAGTTTGAAAATTTACACTAAATTAAGAATTGAGGCCAGGTGCGGTGGTGCATGCCTGTAATGTCAGCACTCGGGAGGCTGAGGTAGGTGGATCTCAAGTTTGAGGCCAGCCTTGGCTACATAGCAAGTACAAGGCCAGCCTGGACTACATAGCAAGACCTTGTCTCTATTATTTCCTCTGTATTTTTGCAGGTAACAGCCCTCAACCCCTGCAACAAGTATTAACTGAGCATCGGCTATATGCTCTATAAGGGTGTGGGGGAGTAGGAAACTGACACAGTCACCCTAGATGGCCTATTAATCACCAGGGGGAAACTGTGCCTTTACAATGGAGAGTGCTGGTGGATATCACCAGGGACAAGGGATCACATTTAACCTAACAATGGGGCACACTGGCATCATGTGCCTCTGCAGTCGTGGAGTGGGAAAAACATATCACCTATGTAGTATTCGAGGGCTGAATCAATCCGCCATTGAAAACCCTATGCACAGCAGAGAAGCACTGACAACAGTGTTTCCCCTGTTGTACAGAGGGTCGCTATGAGTCAGATACCGACTCGATGGCACCTAACAACAACAATGTAGTATTCTTGCCAAAAGTGTGTAATCTCAGTCTAATGATGAGAAAACAACTCCAGTTTAGGGAGCAGTGTATAAGACAGTAGACCTAAACTCTTATTAAAGAATGCCAGTGTCATTTAAATCAAAAAATTAAAAGTGACTAAAGAGTCATGAAAACCAAATGCAATGCGTGATCTCTGACTAGCTTTAGGACTGCACAAAGTCCTAAAGGACTTTGTTAAAGGACACTTTTGGCACAGGTGGGAGGAAATGAATACAGCTAATATTCCTATATTAATGTTCACTTTATTGGGTATTATAATGGTACTGTGGTTATATAAGGAAGAGGCCTTGTTCTTAGGAGATAGATGCTATAAAGTAAGGGTGGTATCTGGCAAATTTAATGAGTCTAGATAATCTCTCACTGTTTCTGTGGTTTGATATTTTTTAAAATAAACAGGGAAAAATGTTCACTCCCAAGAATCAAATTCTAACCCAGAAGTGTCCTGGTACAAAGGCCTCTTGAAAGGTTCCTATCCCACATCTTTCTTTAGCCTAGTTTTTGCTAAATGAGGGTATTATCTGCAAATAGCTAGGTGCCTACTTGCTGGGTACTATTCTAGGGACCAGGGACACAAAAGATCAGTAAGTCTCATGCCTGCCCTTAAGGAGCTGATGGATTCTGGCAGGGGGTAAATGTAAAACACTAACGAATAATACAATGCAGAATGGAGTAGATGGTAAAAGATGTATACAATACTTAAAATATGGTTGACAGACTACTTGCATTAGTTAACCTCCACTGCAGATGTCATGCCTTCAAACACAGATTCCTGGACCTAAATCCCAACCCTCTGAATCACGTTTTGGGGCTGAGCCTGGGAATCTGCACGTTAACCAACCAAGTAAAGCCAATGCATACTAAAGGTGGATGAATGCACATGTCAAAAAGAATGATTGTACATTTTTTATTATGAGCTTATCAAGCAGCCAATACTGAGCTTCTAGTTCTGCAGTTTCCTTGCTATTTTTTATATCAACCTAAATAGCATATAGCACATACATTTTTTTTTCCATCACAGAAGATGCTAGGCAAGCACTCTACCACTGAGCTATCTCCCCAGCCTAGCACATGCTTTCTGTAAGCTACATTAAATGAGTTTTTAAGTGGCTTACTTTTTGGTGACCAGATTTTAACATGATATATTAGCTGACAGCATTTTTCTCTCACCAGGTATGCAGAGACACATCAAACATATGCTATTGTGTTAGTGTCTGCATACACATCAGACTTGGGGGATGAAAATGAGCGCGCAAGTGGTAAGTCTGAAGGTAAAATCCCCAGAAAAGCTCTTCCCTAAATGTAAGGCCACCTGTTCAAGTTATAAAAGTTATTGTCTTTCAGATAGGCTAAACAAAAGAATCCAATAGCATCTGAGAAAGATTTACCACCTATCTTTGGATATAAGTTAGTACTTTGAGAGGTGGTAGATCTCTTTCCCAACCCAGAGTTTTGAATTGGACCCTAGAGACCTCATTTTATTTGAGCCTTTTACTCCTCCTTCACAAGTAACTATGATACCAAGTCACACAAATACAAAAACAAAAGAGGTGCTTCTAACTCACAAATATGTTCTGATCCTTTGTGTCTATGTGCATGTCTCCACTCCTTATTTTCAAATATCTCGAATTGATATTATTCATGGGCATTGACAGGTCACTGTTTTTTTCCTCACAGGCTACTTCAACCGCCCCTGGCAGTGGGAAAAGATCAAGGCCAACTGCCCTCACATTGTGCAGTTTGGCTCCACTGATGATCCTTTTCTTCCCTGGAAGGAACAAGAAGAAGTGGCAGATAGGTTGGAAGCCAAATTGTACAAATTCACTGACCGTGGTCACTTTCAGAATACAGAATTTCATGAACTGGTTGGTGTGATAAAGTCTATGCTGAAAGTACCAGCATAGTCAGGAATGACTCCTTCTATTTTATATATCAATGTAGGGGTAGACTAGTAACATCTATTATCAGTTACTAGACTTAAAACATCCAGTTAAGTTCCAAAAGTGCCTGAAAGACACAGCTTTCAACATTCAATTTCCAAATTGCCATATGCTACAGAAGTATTTTTCCCACATAATAGAGGACATAAGGACAGTTTAACTACTCCATCCAAAGAAAGTAAGTCATAAAGAAAGCCCAGGTTTCTTGATTCCCAGTCCAGGTTTAAACTAGAGTCTCATGCGTGTTGTAGAGTGGTGTTCTTTTTCCCCTTGAAATAAAAATTCCATTTTAAAACTTCTTTGGGGAAAGAAACCCTGACTAATGGTCCAAAGTGTTGGCTTAGATCTCTGAACACTAGCTACTATTTTTCTTTTTCTTTTTTGTGGTCCTACAGGGTTGAACCCAGGGCCTCATGCTTACACGCTTTGCAAGTGCTGTACCACTGAGCTGCACCCCCAGCCCGTATTTTAAAAAATTTTACCACAGAATCTTGCTAAGTTATGCAGGTTACCTGTTGTCTATAACTTGTGATCCTCCTGCTTCTGTCTCCCAAGTCTCTGAGATTACAGGAGTGACCTACCACAACCTGCTTACTAGCTGCTATTTCAGGCTGGCCCAGGATCTTAAACCCAGACTTGGGCCTTCACCACATACATCTCTTCCCAGCAACAGGTCCTTCAGAAAGGTTGAGAGAGACCAATACATAAGGATGCTGAGTCACCGTCTGCCAGGGTCAGGTAGGGAACAGAAGCATAGCCTATCATCTGTTTACCAACTTGTATAAGGCAGGACTGGTAGAGTGAGGGCCATGTAGAGAGCTCATGCTCTGTCTGACTTACCGCCACATAGAAATGTTGACAAGGCACTGTACATTTTCTGATTTCTAGAAGAAAAATACTCATGGGTTTTTAAAAAATTGTATGTGTATACATTCCATATATATGTGAATTATGTCTAATCCATAGCCATATGAATTATAGTAGTTGACAACACTGCAAATCAAAAAACTTGCAAATACTGCAATATAAACAAAGAGAAAATCATCTATTTGTGACCTTGGCTGTAAAAATGAATTTAGCTAAATGCTTTTAGGTGATTCTTTATAAAGCCCAAGAAAAGTCCAAGGTAACCAAAATAAATATAATGTCAAAGGATGAAAAATATGGGAACAATTTGGATTGTGTTTACGAAGTCTTAAATATTTTTAAAAATAATCTTTAATACTGCAAGTTTTGTTCTGTAAAGAGGTCAACTTCTTAACATCCTAAAAATCTCTTTCAGCACCATTTCAAGACTTTTTTTCCTCATCATATTCCCTCAAAAAGAAAAAGTCTTTTTTACATTTCCCAACATTTTTGGCTACTGTGATGCCTAAGTTACTGCTTCAAATTTCCAGTGAATTCACACTTACTGTTGCAGAACCTAATTTTTGATGCAGAAATGTGATTTTCTACATAGTTTATCCCCAAGGGGATACAGAGCCATTGGTTTAAACAGAAAACTTGTAGTTTCTTAAGTATTTAAACGAAAAAAAAAAAAAAAAGTCAGGAAAGATACTGTAAGCCTTTAATAGCAAGTATCGTTGGGGGAGATGAATGTTGGCAGGTTTGGTATGTTTGACATTATTTTACTTTATCCATGTGGGGTTATTGAATTTTTATTACACTGAACATGTAAGCATTTTATAATGGAAATAATAAATAATATTTAAAACAACACATTTGACAATTCAGTAAAAAGCAAATTAAGTAACATCAATTAAATAATGTTTTAAAGAAGCCATTTAGCACTGATTTGACCAAACCTATAATCAAAATTTAAGTCTACATGAATTATTTGGAATTAATAATTAGTATTACTCACTGACTTCTTTTCTGAAGTCCTTTCTTTAAAAAAAAAAAAACACAAGAAACCTACAGCCAGGCGTGGTAGCTCACACCTGTAATCCTAGTGACTTGAGAGGTGGAGGCTGGAGGATTGCAGGTTCAAGGCCAGAGGCAGCCTGTGCAATTTAGCAAGACCCTGTCTCAAGATAAAAACTACTAAAGGGGCTGGGGTACAACTCAGTGGCAGAGCACTTGCTAAATATGCACAAGGCCCTGCATTCAGTCCCCAGAACCATGAAAAACAACAACAAAAAGAAACCTACAAACATACACAAATAATGTTAGGTGCCATCCAGTTGGGTTCTACTCAGTGACCCTATGTACAACAGAACAAAACACTCCCTGATACCGTACCAAGCCTGGCACTGTCAGTGCTTCTCTTCTATTCACAGTGTTTTACAATGGTTTTTCAGGAGTGGGCTGCCAGGGCCTCCTCCCATTTTTGCGGTGCTGGGGATCAAACCCAGAGCCTCAGAGCGCAAAGAGTGTGCACACTGCCAACTGAGCTAAACCCCAACCCCACAAATAACAGTAGTTTACAATAATTTGTTTTCCTATTCCTCCATAGGGGGAAAACCCCAAATATGTTCAACTAGCCTGCAGCTGTACTACTGTGGGGTCCGAGCCTGTCATATCTCTGAAGTTAAGCAGGGTCAGGCCTGGTTAGTACTTGGATTGGAGACTGCCTGGGAACACCAGGTGCTGTAGGCTTGGTAGAAGGACCTGACAACCCACTCCCAAACAATAATCAGCCATTGAAAACCCTATGAATAGCAGAGAAGCATTAACAATACTGTTTTACCTGGTCACTATGAGTGAGACACCAACTTGATGGCACTTAATGACATGTTCAACTGAGAAATAACTATTCTGATACTCTTTGTTCCTGTAAAAGCAATTAAAATAGACCTTTATGGTTGTTGAGCTGTGCTGCCCAATATGGGTAGTAGCTACAGGTAGCTAAAAAAATTAAAAATTCAGTTCTTTAGTCACAGGAGCCATATTTCAAGTGCTCATCAGCCATGTGTGGCTGGACAGTAGATTGAGAATATTTCCATCATCATGCTGTTGAACAGCACTGCTCTAGGGTACATCATCTAATGAATAATAGTTCAAAGTAAAAATGACCATTTGAAATTAAATTTTTTTTCTTTGTGGTGCTGGGGATTGAACCTGGGTCCTTGTACATGCTGGGCAAGTGCTGTACCACAGAGTTACATCTCCAGCCCTGAAATCAGTTCTGTTTGACTACTTTGCTTCCTTTATCACCATGGGTCTATAAAATCTATTCACTGCCAAACTAAATCAGCAGCCTTTTTTTTTTTTCTCCATGTTATATAGGGGACTGAACCCAGGGCCTTGTGAATACTTTGCTAGTACTCTACCACCGAGCTGCACTCTTGGCCTCCTTTTTATTTCTTATCTTGCTAAGTGACACAGGCTACCTCTGGCCTTGAACCTGTGATCCTCCTGCTTCTGCTTCCCGAGTTGCTGGAACTGTAGGCATGCACCACTACACCTGACCTCAGGTATTTTTTTTAAAACAATTTTCAAAAAAATAATTAATTAATTAATTAATAAATAAGAAAGAGAGCGAGCGAGAGCGAGAGTGAAAGAGCACTCAGCCCTTAGGAGGAGCTCAGCATGAACTCCAGTTGGTCTTATGTTTTTGGCTTGAATACAAAAACTTTTAAATGGAACTACAAAGTAAAAAGACAACAGCTGAGATCCTAAAAAACCATACAGCTATCTTCTTTGCAAAAACCCATCAAATAACTTAGTGCTTTCTGTATGTCCGATGATTGGGACTGAAAGTGCTATTAGAACTGAGGGCAATTACACACTGTTGGCTTTCTTCTTAGACATGTCACACCATGAATTTTAGAAGAGAATAAGACAGAGGAAACACTAAAATAATAAACAAAGAATGGTTTCCATGCTATCTCTGAAAGTGTGAGTGGAGGACAATGGTTTATTTTTAAAATTCGAAACAATTAGACATTGTCTTAATCCTTTCTGTCTGCTATAACAGAAGACGATAGACTGGTGGTTTATCAACAACAAAATTTATTTCTCACAGTTCTGGAGGCTGGGACGTCCAGGATCAAGGTGCTGGCAGATTCTGTGTCTGATCAGGGCCATGCTGGCTCTCAGATAGCTGTCTTTGCCCTGTGTCCTCACATGGCAGAAGGGGCAAGAGTGTTCTTTGGGTCTCTTTGACAAGGTACTAATTTTTTTCATGAGGACTCCTTCTCATGATCTATCACCTCCTAAAGGCCCTACCTCTGAATACCATCACACTGGGGATTAGATTTCAACAGCTGAATTTGGTAGTAGTGGTGGCAGGGAAGGACACAAATACTGCAGACATTAAATAAGAATCTAGGAAAAATTCTAGCAAATAATACAACTGAATTACAGTGTGAAACTTACAAGACATTAACAATGAAGGAACAGTGAAAATATTCCCTTTAGGATGAAAATGATTATTGCTAGGGTTTGGACCTATATTATACCCCAAAGGTCATGTTGTTTGGTCTCCAGCTGGTGGCGATGTTGTGGGAGGTTGTGGAACTTAGAGAGGCAGGCCTTTGGTGGTAGTAGCTCCCTGGGGGTGGGCCTTTGGAGGTTTTTTTACCCTGGACATACAGCCCAAGTCTCTCTATTCCTGGTCCACCATGCCCATGAGGTCATCAGCCACAGGCTCTGCCACCATTATGAATTAATCGATTAACTGTGAGCTCCCAATCAACTTCTTCCCCTATAAGATTGTTTGGGTTGGTTTTTCAGTTACAGCAACAAGAGCTGACTAATACAATCATTAATATTTATGCACTAAAAACATCCTTCAGAGCAGTCATCATTTGAGATTGAGGTAAGTATGGTAGCATAATCCTCTGAAAGGATATGACTGATGTAAAAAGGAATTAGTAAAAAGGATATTCCACTCTCCCCCACTCATGCCCCACTTTTGCACACATTCCCATACCTCTGCTATTCCGGCCTTCACCGCTTTTAATTTCTTCACAATAAAACCACTAAGAAAATAGAAAACAGAAAGGGTAATGAAATCAGTATAAAAAGTTTCCAGTGAAAACCTTCATACGTTTAAAATAACCTTTTTAGGCTCTAGCCATTACTACAGTACTTAGTAAGTAGAAATTTGTTGGCTTCTTTTTCCTTGAACCATCAAAGGTCTTGAAAATTTCAAAAGATGTAGTCCTCCAGAACTTCAAAGTATTTTATTTATTGAAGAATGGATTTCACTATTAGCCATATCAGCTTCATATTCTCGTCTCTTCTACCAATATAAATTTAGTCTTCAAAGAATAAAAAAAGTCTTCATAGCAGCAAATCTGTATCCATTATTGTGAAGTATGTTTTCAAAGAAATCTCATGTTCCATCTTGAATTATTTGCTCTTGAAGTAACTTCATTTGCAAAATGTCAGTAAAGTTTAGCTCTATTAAAATTCAAGCCACTCTGTCATATAAATACAATTAGATGGTGAAATCTCACCACCTTCATGGCAGTCATCAAAAACCTTTAAAAAAAAAAGTTTATACTCAATCTAAAGTTTAAAAATATCCAAAACTCATGCATTTAAAGCAGTATTTTTTTTTTAAACTTTCAAATTGAAAGGAGTTAGGACTATATTTAAGAACATAACTGTAATAGGGCCTGCTTTCTGATCCCAGTTAGTTAGCAGGAGCCCTTTTACCATACCATTAAAATCACCATATGTACCTGCCCTCTGAATAAAAGAAAATCAGTAGGTAGCACAGGAATGCAGGAAGGGAGTCTTATACATATGAATGACTTAATTTTTACTAAGCGATTGTTTCATGTCTAGCTATTTTCTTTTTTGCAAAGGGTATCAAATAGTATTCCCAATACATTAATCTTTTGTCTAGGAGTTGAAATCAGGACATAGAGAATTTAGGGATATATACAAGGGCCAGTGTAATAAAATGAGGCACAGACTAGCAGCTCAAGAAAATAAATGTCACAAGGACTGTTTCTTGTAGCCTGTGCTTCAAGCACACAGTTGGTGTTCATAAACTATCTAGGAATGAATGAATGAAAGTTCTAGGGCATGCTGGGAAAAAGTCATAATTTCTGGGTTTGCATCCTGGAAGTTGCTTCTAAGCTATACACTCTTAGGTGTTCTGAAGCCTATCTTTGGGTGCTGGGGAATCAAACCTGGGGTCTTGTGTATAAAGCATGTGCTCTACTACTAAGCTATACCCTCATCCCTAATTTCTCTCATTCTTTAGGGGAAATAACACCACTAGCTCTAAGGACATAAGGTGGATTAAGTGAGACCACATACAGAAATCATTAACAACATGCCTGGCCCATGGTAGGTTCTCAGTGAATCTCCTTTTTCCTCCCACCTAGGTGAAATGCTTAGCCCTCATTGAAAAGGGTCCACTTCAGGGCCAAGAATGGAAACTGAAAATGTCCTTAACCTGGTTATTCCAAGAAGGAATGTAAGAAAGACAAGATTTGTTAATTAAAGTTGTGTTCACTAAGGGTCTGTGGAGGTTTGAGTGGTTCTTCATCAACGCTAAGAGTGGGGAAATGGGTATGCTTGCTGTGTTTCTCTGGGTGCATTTGCACTGGGTGGTAGTCAAGGGTAAAGGCAGCTCCTTTAACTTACCGGGCAGAGTCCACAGGGTGCCCTGACCAAACCCGTGGGAGGGAGGATTGGATTGACTGCCCTGTACAGTTTCATATGTCCATCTACACTGCCTACTGTGCCTTCTTTTGCAGCGATGATAGTCATCTCCACTTTCCCATCATAAATGAGTGTGTTCAAGATGGTTTCAATGTCCTCCATGGACAACTCTACCTAGAAAAAGGATACATTAGAAACAATGCATAAAGAACAAAGTGACATCCTTTTGGAAGGTGTTATGAACAGCAAAGGGTCACAATTCTTCAGTGAAATGGAGAAGCAATGTACTGGAGAGCAGTAATCAAAAGCACAAAGAGGGTGAACGATGGTCGAGGGTAGTGCAAACCAAAATTCTAGGGACAGAAGTCTAAACTCATGCTGAGTTTGATACTCTCTGATGTCTTCATCGTCCTAAGAAAAATTTGGTCTTATAAAGTAACATTTCTTTTGCATGAATTTGATGGAGATTCTTAAAATGCCTGAGCAAAAAGATACTTCAGGTATCAAATAGTTCCAATTTGTGGTTTTTGATAAATGAGAAATCTGGGGGCCAGGAAATGAAAATGACTTGTCTAAGCACCTCTTCAGCTTCTTTGCTGACTATAAAAAGCATCACTGTCCTTATATATAGGTCTTCAAAAGGATGCTGATAACATTTACATTCCATAAATAGGAAAGAACCAATAAATGACAACTAATGTTGTGATTAATATTTTGCATGTACACTTAACTGTCCTTCAAATAGTCAAGAACTTATGAGAACAGACTTAAGTTTGGGTGTTGAAATGTACCACCAGGCCCGCTTTATGCCCCAAGCTCAAGAACAGTTTAGCCAGTGTCAAATGGCAATTCCTGCCTTTGATTAAGGTTAGGGTAGTGTTTTCCCAAAGTGGGTTCTGCAGAATGTCCACAGCTATCACCTGAAAAAGAAGTCTGTTTGGAATACACTGTAAACATCATCATTATGACCAAGAATAAGTTATATATAAAAAGGTAAGAAAGTTCTGACCTTACTAATCCCCAATTCACAGATATATTTCCATACTTCATGTGATGAAGCAAATGAACTATTTCTTTGTATCATCGGATTCTGTTTACTTTCTCGTGCTGTTTCTGCCTGTAAGGGATGAAACGAGATCTAAGCAAGACTGCTAGTGAGTGCTTTCTGAATGCAGTTTATACCAAATCAAACCAACAGCAGAATATTTTGTTTAGTAAAAATTACCAATTTCAGTATTTTCAATCTTATAAAATATGACATACAAAATTAAACACCTCTTATGAAGTAATTTTTTAAAAAAGGGCTTGTGGTGATGCTTCCTCAGTTATGCCTCACCTTGGTTTGTAGGAATTTGAAACACTGTTGGTTAAGCACCTCTACAAATTCAGATTCAAAATCCTGGTCACTATACCAGGCCCCACCAGTCACAGATCGGTCTGGCTGCAGGTTATAGAGCATATATACTTTCTTTTTGGAGGCCTAGGAAAGAATATGCATAGTTCACATGTTTATAACAGTAGCCAAGAATTAAATTTTTTTAAAAAAATTATATTTTAGAACAGTTTTAGATATACAGAATCACTGCAACGATAGTAGAGCGTTCCTGAACTTGCAACTGGTGTCTAAGTGAAGGCAGGTTTTTTGGGGGAAGGTACTTTTAACCTGTGTCATAACTGCACTGCAGCCAGCAGCACCCATCATGTACTTGCATGTTCAATTCTAATACACTATGTACAGTAGTACTGGAATGATTCAGCAGGCTCCTCACTGGACTCAAGTACAGCACCTATATACATTTTCTTTTGCCTTTAGTTTTATGGACATCACTCACTTCTAAAGGTACTTAGGTCAGCACCTTATTCCTCCACCCCTTCAGTAATGTCATTTCCTATGTTGTATAATACATGTAGTGTCTTTTGTTATATTCCCAATTCTACCCTGAGATAACCCTCTTTTTTCTTTTTATGTGGTACTCAGTGCTGAACTCAGGGCTTTGCGCACACTTTGCAAGCACTCTGACACTGAGCTTCACCTCTGCTCCTGCTCTTTTTTTATTTTTTAAATTTAGACAGAGTCTCACTAAGTTACACAGGCTGCCTTTGTCATCCTCCTGCTTCCACCTCCCAAGTTGCTGGGATTACAGGTGTGGGCCACAATGTCCACCCTTCCCCTCTTAAATTACTTTAAAAATTGTGCACATTAAGGCTACTCTTTGTACTGTAAAGTTCTATAGGTTTCGATAGGTTTAATGCTTGTGTCATATAGAGCAGTTTTGCTGCCCTAAAAATATCTCTGGTGCTTCACCTTTCCCCACCACACTCCAACCCCTGGCAACCACTTATCTTTTTACTATCTTTATAGTTTTGCCTTTTCCAGAATATCATCTAGCTGGAACCATACAATATGTAGCTTTTTCAGATTGGCTTCTTTCACTGAGCAATACACATTTAAGATTTCTCCATATCATTTCACAATAGCTCAGTTTTTTTAATCACTGAATAATGTTCCAGTTTGATGAGAAGGAGGAAAAACACCACTGCAGCGGAAGAGACATTCCACCAGGACAGGGATTGTACTCTAATTCGCTCATTAATGCATCTTAAACACCCAGAGCGCTTTCTAGCACTTACAAGCAACAGATACTTGTTCAATGCATAAACCAATATGCTAGGATAAAGTAAGTTATCTCACACACCACAAAAACCAAGGAAAGTGTTCATGACTCCAAAATCTCTTCACTATACAAAGTAGTTTTAGAGGTTGGAGTGGGTAAGACATCAAAAGTTAACCAAGCAGTGACAAATTGAAGGTGCATTTCCACAGTCCAATATGAGCTAAAATTCTAAGTTTTTTTTTGGACTAGTTGTTTTAAATTGCAATGTATATTAAAGAATAAAAACTTGAAATACACTTGGAACAATATACAGAAGTGACTGGGGAGAAAAAAAGAAAACTACTCACTGCTACAGACTTAACAGCTTTGATAAGCTTTTTACTTTCCAAATTCTTTAGAATTTTATTGATTTCAGTTAATGGCAAGTTACTTTTGTATCGGATATCTCTGCTCCATATTCCTGTAAGAAAGTAAAGTAGAATAACTTGAACTATGGTGTTTATGGATTTATAGATTGTTTCTATTCCTATATCTCATTCCAAAACTATCAAAACAAAACTGATAGCAAATCCTTTAACAAAAAGTTTCATGTAACTATATTTTAGGAAATAGTAACCTAGAGGTTAAAGAACAAAAACTAAAACAAACCTTGAATAAAGAAACAAAACTATGAAAAATAATAATTAAGGCATATGCTTTATATCCTAACTGGAAATTTCTTGGAATCCCAATGGGGCACCTTTTTAAAAACACATGAAAAAGACATTTTTGCAATGGAATAGAAAACCTAAAATGTTGCTGAATTAACTTATATAATTTCTTCTATGCAATTCTGTACATTAATCTCTGTATCCTTCTCCTACCCTCCTGCCCCTGAGAATGGCTTTCTTATAGGACATTTAACATTTTTAAATGTTAATTTAACCTGATTAGTACATCTGAAATTACACAATTTCAGATTAAATCATACTTTCCCAAGCTAATACCAATGAGTTAAATAGATGCCAAAACATAACAACTGCAATCCTGATAGAGTTTTTCAAGAGCAACATATGTCGAGACACTGCTACACTGCACTACACGTCTTTCTGGCCCTTGCAAAAACCAGAGGTGGTGTTACCCATAATTTACAGGTAAGAGGAAGAAACTAAGGCTCACAAAGTTTAAGTAACTTATCCAATGTTACTAGTATGGTTTGAAGGTGTCCACTAAATTTCATGTGCTTGAAATTTAATCCCTAAAGTCATATGGTAATGCTTGAGAGGTAGGACCTTTGGGAGGTGACTGGGTCATCCGTTTTGTGGATTAATATGTTATGGAGTAAAGTGAGCTCTCTGGCTAGCTTGCTGTCTTGCCATGTGATGCCCTGTACCATCCTGGGACTCTACAAAGAATCTCTACCTACAAGAAACCAAAAGCACTAACTAGAAGAGGTCCCTGACTTCCAGTTTCCTTCAGAACTTAAGTAAACTTCTCTTCTTTATAAAATCACCCTCTCTGTAACATTTAGCTATAGCAACAAAAAAGTTACATAGCTAAAAAGTGGAAATTTTTCTTTAAATAAAGTTTTGAATAGATAATTCAAAGGCTCAGAATTCAAAAGCTTTTTCCACCCATAGCCACAGCCATCCAGTTCCTACCTTCCTCAAGGTTATCAATAGTATAATGCTTAGGTGTCCTTCAAGCACATGTAGACCCTATATGTATGTTTTATTTCCTTTTATATAAATGGTAGCACCACACTCTACACTGTATCTTGGGAAGCCAGAATCTCAGATCCTATATCTAGTCCCAAAGACGATGTATTTTCTGCTTCATTCTTCACATGCTTACCTTTATTTCCTGCATCCTCTATGATTTGATATACTAGTTTTTCTTGGTTATCTGATCCCTTCATTTTACTGCAGGAGAATAAAGTAGAATTAAAAAGGAAAGGGGTATAGAATAATCTAATAATCTACATGACTACTTAAATGAATTAGCAGACAAAGTCATCACACTGACTTATTTACCAAAAGAAAGGCTTACCTTAAAAAGAATGAGACAGAGCTGTATGTACCAACATGAAAAGATGTCGAAGATATAGTAAGTGAAAAAAACAAGTTATAAAACAGTATGGATAGCATGATCCATTTTTTTAAAAAAAGAAAAAGAAAGATTATATATAAATATATAGTATATAAATATATAATCATCTATGAGTATTTTTATCTATCTAGAAGAAAAGATATATAGCAAATTATTAAGAGTAGTTACTCTAGGAAATGGAACATATGATAGAAGTAGGGATAATATGCAGGCTAAGTTTATATTATACAATTCTGTATTAGCTTTTTTCTAACATATACTGTATGTTGCTTTTGTAATAAATTTTCTTAAATTAAAAACAATAGGTGCTTACCCAGCATTTTGAGAATCCTTTATTCTATATAAAAGGCCTGTATTGCTTCTTAAGAGATCCAACTGACCCTAAAATTTTTTTTAATAGAAAATAGGAGTTAATTATTTTGGAGGCATATCAATTCCAATGACAAATGTTAATGCATTCCTTAATATTTTTATTATACACTAAAGTAGTCTGTCTTTCACATTTCCTTGTAGGTTCCTCACTTGAAACTTCAGTATTTGCCTGTATATTACACACAATGTAGTTTTCAAAACTATCTCAATGCATTTCAAAAATATTAACACTATAATTTCCTATACGCTCTATCTTGGCTTGGTTATATGATCAATGCATACAGAATTTTTCAAAGTGGCTTCAGAATAATAAAAATCTATATCCAAATCTGAATAAATTTCAATTATCCATATGAACAAACAAAAATAAAATATAAATTTATATAAATAAAAAGTTCAGATAAAGGCTAAACATGCATTAATATTCAGTAGCACAATGACTAAATAAAATTATAAAGTTAATAATGACATTTACAGATATGTACCTTTTATTGGATTTAATCAAAATTAGGCAGAAAAGTCAACAAATGAATAAAAGCCTTGAAGTAGTATTATTTTTATATAATGAATCAAAAGTAAGATCAAGCATGTTCTGTCATGCTTCTGAATTCCCTTGGGTCCAATCTTATGAGAACCCAGACAGCTGTACCATTGGACTCTGACAATTCTATGAAGCTATGGCTGAGAAAGACTAATGACTTAGAAACATATTTACATACTGGATGAACTGTGACATCCCTCTTACTCCTTCCCCAGCCCCACCATGTGGCAGAGTGGACCACAAAGCTCAATCAAAGGCTCTGTTGTTCATTCAGCTTATGAACATTTACTGAACACCTGAACTGTGCCAGGTGTTTGGGGGACAACTGTAAATTCTAAAAAGGAAACACATAACTGAATTCAATATTCAGATTGGCATTAAGAAAGAAGGAAGGGCTGGGTGCTGTGGCACATGCCTATAATCCTGGTGACTCAAGAAGCTGAAGCAGGAAGATCATGAGTTTGAGTCCAAAGGCAGTCTGTGTAACATAAAGAAGTAAGTGCAGACAGGCACTCAGAAGAAACCACTACAGCCCAACTCAGGGGCTATGGGTAGCTTCCTGGAGAGAGTGGCAGAGTCCTGAAGGATAACAAGGAGTCAGCAGATGAAGAAAGGAAAGGGTCTTCCAAGCAGGAAGGACAGCATCAGCCAGCCATGCCTGAGGCATGAAATAGCATATGGTATGGCAAGAAACCAAACACAACACTTCTTAGGCTTCTTCTGAAACAACTTTCAAGGCAGAGTGGTGGAGGAGATAAAGCCAGTGAGGATGGCAGGGGATCAGTGTGGTAAACCCAGGAGAATGGACTTGCATCTCTAGCCATGATGGATTTCAGGTGTGAGAGTGACTTGGGCACACTTGCACTTAAGACAGATGATACTGGCTGCTCTGAGGAAGGTGGAGTCAAGGAAGCCAGTGAGGATGCTACTGCATTAGTCCAGGTAAAATCCAAGAACCTGAATAAGACAGAAGCAGTAGGAATGGAGATGGGGGGACAAACTTGAACAATGTTTAAGAGCTAAGACCAGCAACATTTAGTGATTTATTAACAATCACTCCTTTGCTCAAAATTTTTAATAGCTCTACCGTTGCTTACAGCCTGTAGCCAACAGCCTGGCTGTGGGTGGTGAGTCTAAACAAGTTAACGAGAGGAAGGTGCCAAGGATGATCCCTCAGTCAAAAAGGAAATGGCTGAGAGTAAGGTCAGAGGACAAAAAGTAATATTACCCACTGCCACAATCTCTCAGGGTCCCTCTGTAGTTCCTGGAGCTATAGACCAGGGTGAAATGACTATAAACCACCAAAACACCTTTCTCTTTGGACTAAAGCATGGGTTAGGTAAGACACAGTGGTACACATCAATAATCCCAGTGACTCAGGAGGTGAGGCAGGAGGATTGTAAGATTGAGGCCAGAGGCAGCCTACGTAACTTAGTGGCACCCTGACTCAAATAAAAAATAAAAAATGGGCTTGGGGGAGAGCCCAGTGGTAGAGTACTTGCAAAATATGTGCAAGCCCTGGGTTTAACCCCCAAGTACTGGGAAAACAAAATGGTGGGTGTTAGCAGTCTGGTCCACTGCTTGTTTTTTATAAACAAAGGATAACCACAGCCACACCACATCCATTTGTTTGTGTATCATCATCAGTGGCTGCTTCCTATTATAATGAGAGTTGACTAGTGACAGAAACTGTAAGGCTTGCAAAGCCTAAACCATATGCTACCTTGCACTTTATAGAAAAAGTTTGTCAACATCTGAGCTAGAAGGTTGAAGGGAACAGTTTAACAAATGTTTCACCTGTTCCCAAATATCCCTATCCAGAGTCCTTAGACATCCCACAAAGCTGGCAAATTAGTCATTCAGATGAGGCCTAATTGCTAATAAAACCAAACTGAAATGTTCTTAGGAAATGGGAGTTTTGGTGATGGAGAAAGACAGGGGAGATAAATAGACTTAGAGCATGTGGTACCCCTAAGTTGGGTGTTTTCAGAAAGCTGAGAGAATAGCATTAGGGCCCCAGGCCCTAAAGAAAGACAGAATAGGTAAAAGGAAGCACAGCTTTACTGAAAAATCCCACTGCAACCTCTCTGGGGGCTGATGATATATTTCCTCCCAAAGGCCAGTATTGCTGACACTCAACTGGACCTCTTCCTTCCTCCTGAAAATCTCAGAATGGCACAGTGGAGAGTGATACACTAATGAATAGGCCTGTGATAATTCACAGAAAAATCAGAGGTGAGCTACTTTATAAGGAGTGACCTAATAGTGGCACCAAGAAGGAAATGAAAGGTGAGAACAGATTATACCTATGTGCCCTTATGTATCAATTAGGTTTATCAACACAAAAGGTTTTTGTTTATTTGTTTTTTGAGACAGGGTTTTGCTATTTGGCCTAGGTTGGCCTTGAGCTGGTGATCCTCCTGCCTCAGCCTCATGAGTGCTGGGATTACAGGCCTGTGCCATGATGCCTGGCTCAAATATTACAGTTATAACAAAACATATTTACTTTGTTCATCTTGTATAAAGGTGCATAATTATTTTTTCATTCAATTCAGGCAGTCTGATCTGGTTCCTGATTTGGAGTCTTACTAGTCATAACCTAACACACTTGTGAGTTTTATGACTAGTGTGATAGAGTTCTTCAGAGCAAAAGAACCAGTAGTGTGTGCATATGTGTGCATCTCACTAGAAAGAGATTTATTATAAGGTTATCACTTCATATGATTGTGGAGGCTCAGAAGTCCCATAATCTGCCCTCTGCAAGCCAGAGACTCAAGAAAGTCAGTGGTACAGATCAAAGGCCTGAGAGCCAGAGAGCCAATGGTGTAGATCCCAGCAGGAATTGGAGAGCCTAAGAACTAAGAGTGCTGAGGGCAGGAGAAGACTGATGTCCCGGCTCAACCAGTCAGGCACTGAGTAAATTCAACCTTCCTCCACCTTTTTGCTCCATTCAGGCCCTAAATGAATTAGATGATGTTCACCCAGATTGGGGAGGACCATCTCAATTTACCAATTCAAACAGTAATCTCTTCCAAAACACCCCCGGAAATAATGTTTAGCTAGATATCTGGGAATCCCATCTCCCAGCCAAACTGACACATAAAGTTAACCTTCACAACTACATAACAGGAGATAATGACAATCATAATATAGAAGAAATTACATGAATTAGTTGTATTCTCCTTACCATGGACAACAGTCTATTGATGGCCACTGCCCGCTGCTGGGCTTCTATATGAGGCATTTCATTCTGAATTACTTGGTCTGTGATCCCATGAGGGAACTGGTGGCATAATTCTATAATTCTAGAGAGAAAGGTTTTAATCATATAATTTATGTTTACTCGTTCTAAGAGTCAGTGGAGGAGAAATACAAATAGAACAGTTTGACATTGTGCCTTTTTTCACATTTGGCATATAATCTGGTTTTCTATGACAGTTTTGAACTAAAACATGTCAGAAACTGAGAAAGATACTTTCTAAATACACTTAGAAAATGTATTAACGTTATTAAGGTTAAAGGGAATATTTCTTTTTCCTCAGTTGGTAGACTACTGCTCTGGGCACTCAGAGGCCCATTCCTAGCCCATCCCCAGCACTGCAAAAATGAGAGAAGGACCTGGCAGCCCACTCAAGAAGCAATCAGCCATTGAAAACCCTACGAATAATAGAGAAGCACTGACATAGTGCTGGGCATGGCACAGTGTCATGGAGTTTTTCGTTCTGTTAAACATAGGGTCTCTATTTATGAGCTGGACCTGACTTGACAGCACCTAACAACAACAACAACAACAACAACAACAACACAAATAAGAACTTTAAATTAGAGCCAAAGTCTTATAAAAACAAAGAGGAAATATTAAAGCTAAGAATTCAATTTCTCATTTGGAATAACTATAACAAAGTTAAGCCATAAGTCTCAGCAGGAGGCAAATTCGGAGGCTTCCGATGAGATGCCACAATTTATGATAACTCACCATAACTGGGGTTTGTTTTTGGAATTGTCCCTACCAGACATGTCTAAACCTTGCCTATTAGTTGTTAGGTGCCGTCGAGTCGTGTCCAACTCATAGAGACCCTCATAGAGTTTTCAATGGCCTTGAGGATTGCCTCGGAGTGGATTGCCACATCCTTCTCCCATTTTTTGCGGTGCTGGGAATTGAACTCAGGACCTCAGAGACTGCAGAGCAGCGCTCTACCAACTGAGCCAACTCCCAGCCCAAATCTTGTGTAAGGATCAATAAGTATGTAATCCATAACCGTGAGAAACTGGGGGTCTTTGAAAACAACGTCATAATCTAGAAATAGCGCACTGGTAGAGTATATAAAATTGGGAGAGGCTTCAGGGAACCTATTGAAACCATCTGGCTTAATGCTGCTTTGCAATCACAAACTGAACTCTGACTTCGCCCAAACGTTCTGTTGTGGAACTTTCCTTAGTGACATAGCAATCCAGGATTAGAACACCTTTCCCCAAGTGCTGCGGGGAAAACGCAGGTCTCCTCTCAGGGCACCGATTGCCTTAACGCAGGAAAGAAGTGCATCTTAACTTCCCAAACTGTACCTGGGCAAAGCTAGTGACATAAAGTCGCACGCTGTCAAACCCGTCTTGAACTTAAGAGCTCTGCTCTGCAGGGTGGAGGTGGTGGGGGCGTCCAGAACCCCACAATCACTTTCCCGCATGTTCACCCAACCAGCCTCTCCCCAGGACTCCTAGAGAAGGGGTCCGGCTGCTCAGTTGCCCGGCAGTCTGCGATCAGGAGGCAGGGTCTGGAGACGGGAACTGAGTCCTACTTTGTTGTTGTTGTTGTTAGGTGCCGTCAAGTCGGTATCCGACTCATAGCGATCCTCATAGGGTTTTCAATGGCTGACTGTTTCGGGATTGCCTTGGGAGTGGATTTCCAGGCCCTCCTCCCATTTTTGCAGTGCTGGGACTTGAACTTGGGACCTCTGGGACTGCAGCGCAGCGCTCTACCAACTGAGCTAAATCCCAGCCCATTGAGTCCTACTAGTTTACCTGTTTTCTATTTCCACAGGATCCGCATCAGGCGGCTGCACTTTCACCTTCACCTCAGCCATGAGGGCGCAGTTCCTGATCCTGGAGGAAGAGAGACACCAGGAAGCTAGGTCGGGAGCCCCGGGAAGCCGCGGAAGACAGCGCTGGGTTGGAGCGAGGGGCCTCCTCCCTCGTGTCGCAGCCAGTCCTTCCTTGTCTGTCGTCTTGAGGCGTCCACGCCATGCCTGCTCCGCCCCATTCAACAGCGCCGCTACAGCTTCTAAGTTTTGTTGTCCATAATGTCAGTGCCTTTCGAACGAAAGAGCCTGGTTCCCTAATGCTGAATGGTGACGCCACCTTTTAGCACTTTCTGGCTTCTGTAAAGGCATATTCTTGGATGCCTACTTTAGGAAAGGCGCTCCAGGCAAGTACAAGACTCCTCATCCAGGAGGGGCGGGGCTGGTTGCTAGGAATCAGATTTTTCCACCAATCATCTGCTCAGCTCTCAGTGGGCGGGGCACGGCCTGCAGAGTCTGTGGAAACCCAGGCGGCGGTGAAGGAGGCAAGAGGAGGTGACAGGCAGGAGGCAGGGTAAGGGGTCATGGAGGTGCCTTGGGGGTCCTGATCTCAGTCTCGGGGGCAGAGGAGGAGGAGGAGGAGGGCCTTCCTCATTACAGTCGAATGGAGTCTTGTTTCTGAATACCCTGCAGGTGAAGGGAGTTGGGAGGTGGTGGTGGGATGCCACTGACCACACCCTGCTGCCCTTTGGAGCTGGCAGCCTGGCCTTTTCCTCAGTCGTGTCCTCATGAGGCCCTCAGTCCACCCAGCCTCCCAAGGGCATCTACTAGTTCCTGCGCGCGAATACGCATTCTCTCTCCAACTATGTTTGTTGTTGTTATATAGAACTAAATTTTCAGCTATTTTTATTGTAAATGCCTTTCATTTGACTAGAAATGTGAGTATAGACAAGTACCCTTACGTCCAGCTTCACTTCTGTAGGGCCAAGTCTGCTCTATCAGTAAACCTGCTTTTTTTTTTTTTTTTTTTTTTTTTGCGGTACTGGGCGTTGAACCCAGGACCTCACGCTTGCATACTTTGCAAGTTCTGGACCACTGAGCTGCGCCCCCAGCCCTTTTTTTTTTTTTTACTTTTTGAGACAGGGGCTCGCTAAATTACGCAGACTGCCTCTGGTCTTGAATTTGTGATCCCCCTGCCTCCGCCTCCCGAGCCACTGGGATTACAGGCGTGCGCCACCGAGCCCGGCTTCTGCTTTTTGTATTCTTGACCTTCCGTCTGGAACTATCCAATAAGGCATTAAGATTACCTCTTATACTTAGATATCCCACTTTTGAGAATACAGTCTGACAAAACTTAAACCACAGATATGTTTAGAGTTAACATTAGTAGAATTTCAACAACCAAAACAAAAAAGTTCTAAAAATAGCCTAAAGGCCCAACCACAATTGATAAACAAGTTTATATAAATGCATGGAAAACTATAAATACTAAAATGAGGATGCACAAAGTAAACTGTAAAAGTTGAATGAATATGTAGGTTATAATTTGAGTAATTAGATATCTATTATCATTGAAATTTGAAAAGGCAGTGTAGATATGTAAATAATTGCTGCATATGAATTTTTTCTGAAACCTTTGATGCATTAAAAATTATGACATCCTCCAAAAAAGAAACTAGTAATGTCTTCCTACTGGTAGTTAATTATTTATGAATAAAGTAAATAGAATGGGAGGCTATGTTTGTTGGTCACTACATCTGTGCCAACTTCCTTTCCACTAAGAATTGATGCTCTACAATCCTAAAGAGTCTTTGCAGCTTTCAAACACAGAAACAACTGTAGTAACAAAGGCAAGGCTATGTACTTGGAGCTTCCCTAAAGGAATTGGCTCTGAATTAACATTTCACGCTGCATACAGTTACTTCTCTTCCCCACTGTGATGAGTTTCCCCAAGGTCGAGAGAGATAGGATACTAGCTGGAGACAGCAGAGGGTGAAAATGATCCCTAGGGAACTGAAGTCTGAGCGTCTATGATGGTCTCTGTTCTGCATTATTCATTTAATTTTCCCCTTTAAAGTAACTCTATTTCAAGCACACCTGTATTCCCAGTGACTCAGGAGACAGAGGCAGGAGGATGGCAAGTCCAAGACCAGAGGCCTTCTGCATAATTTAGCAAGACCCTGTCTCAAAAAGCTAAAAAAAAAAAAAAGGGCTCCGCGTACAACTCAGTGGTCCAGTACTTGCAGAGCATGCAAGTTCCAGGCCCTGGGTTCAATCCCCAGTACCGAAAAAAATAACAATAAAGTAACTCCATTTCTTCATCTCATTTGTTCAAGCTCCTTTCTTAGAAGTAAGGTAAGTATTTAGATAAATCCCCAACATAAGACCTCAACAGCAAAAATACAGCTGAAACGTAATAATTTCATTTAAAAATGAGATAATATTTGCAGGTGGCATTTTAACAATATTCCCTTTGGGTTTTACTAGTTTGCTGCTTTTAGATGAAGTGCTACTCTTTAGCTTTTGCATTCAAATGGAATTTATTCTTTAATTTTTTTAATGTAAGGAGAGAATATGACTGCTGGTTCAGTGTGTGCCCCTCAGATTATACCATTGCGAGTGCCTGAGCCTGGAAAATCTAATTATGAAATTGATAACAATACGCTTTTGGAAATGAAATCAGGTAGGAATCATATGTATTTGAAATTGTTTAAAATAACATTGTTATACTCCTTGTATTCATATGGTTGCTATTTATCTCTTTGCATGCTTTCTATAATCAAGACTTTAGAAACTTTGTAAAACTTCCACAACTGTGCTGTTCTTTGATAATTCAAAGAGTGCTATAGCCAGGGTCAGTGGCACATGCCTATAATGCCAGCAGCTTGGGAGGCTGAGACAAGAGGATTGCAAGCCAGAGGCAGCCTGTACAACTTAGCGAGACCCTGTCTCAAAATAAAATAAGGAACGGGGGCTGCAGTTCAGTGGTAGAGCACTTGCCTAGGATGTTGGGGCCCAGGTTCAACACTCCAGGACTACCAAAAAAAAAAAAAAAAAAAAAAAAGACTGGTATATATTTAGATAAAAATGGTTAGCTTTGACAAAACTTTCATTTGTATAGGTACATAGTTGCAGCAATGCCTTCACTCACCTTAGCCTAGGTGAGATGTCTGGTTGCTTCCCCAAACTTTCCCAGGATACTTATTGTTTTGATGTTACAATAACTTTGACCTACTAATACATGAATTCCAGTGTGATTAGAGATTGGATCCTAGTTTTCATAACTTCTAGTGACCTTGGGCACATTAGTCTTTCTGACTAATCCTCATGGTAAGATAGAGATAATCATATCTACCACCTAGAGCCATTGTGAGGATTAAGTGCATTGGTACATATGAAGTGGTATATGAAATGAGTTATATGTGAGGTGCACAGGGTCTAGAATGTGGTAAAAGAAATTTTTATTATTATAAAAATAAAGCATTGGATGGATTTCCTTGTAATAGTCTTCATACTTTTAAAGGGATTTACATATGTGCACATATGTATGTAAAAAACCACAATTAACACAGGGAAACTTTGCAGATAAAACATATGAGGACGAGGATGTAGCTCAGTGGTAGAGCACTTGCCAGAATGTGCAGAGCCCTAGATTTGATCCCTAGCACGGCAAAAACAACAAAAATACAAAATTTTTATAAAGATTTGGCAATTCCAATTATAAGTCCAATTTTTAATTTAATAACCGAAATGTATACAAACTATCTATATTTGCAGTATGACCCCCGTACTTCCTAGAGCAAGAATTCCAGCTAAGAATGTGCTACATCTTAACCACATCCACCTTTATTTTAAAAGCTAATATGAGTCACATCTGTAATGCACACCTGTAATCTTAGCACTTGGGAGCCTGGGGCAAGAGGATCGCAAATTTGAGGCCAGCCTGGGCTATGTAATGAGACCCTGTCTCAAAGAAGTCTCATAGGATTTTTAAACATCATAAGGTAAAAATTTAAATATATATGTCCATAACTCTTAGGAGAAGTTGGGTGGTTATTGAGAAATCATGATGTGAATAATAGCATATCCAAATTCTCTAATATTTAAATATCAAATAGATAAAGAGGTCCCACAGTTCAATACTCAAAAGAATACTAGCCCAATAGAAAACTAGGGAAAAGAACTGGGCATGGTGGTACATACCTATAATCCCAGCACTGGGGAGGCTGAGACAGGAAGATCTCAAGTTCTAGGTCAGCTTGGGCTACATAGTGAGATCCTGTTGCGAAAAGAAAAGGTAAGATAAATGGGCAGAAAATGTGAAAAGACATTTTATAGGGAAGGAAGTGTAAATGCCCCTCCATAAATGAAAATATGCTTCTAGTCATTCCTTCACCTGCTTACTTGTTGTTAGGTGCTGTTAAGTAGGTCCGACTCATAGTGACTCTCATAGGGTTTTTGCAAAAGCAAAAAGAAAGGGAAAAAACAAGCAGCCTAAGTATCTATTTGTAGGACATTGGTTAAATTATCGTTCATCTATACAGCACCTAACAACAACAACAACAACATATAAGAGAATGTGATGCAGCATTAACAAAGAATGAAGAAACTCTTTCTGTGCCAAAATAGGGCCATATCCAAGACATATTGTTAAATGAGAAAAGAAATACATAGAATAGGGTGTAGTATGCCGCCATTGGTGCCAAAAGGGAGGGAGAAATAAGAATATGAATCTTTATATGTGTAAGTGTACAAATATATATACATCTTTTGAGACAGGATCTTGCTGTGTAGCCCAGGCTGGCCTGGAATTCACTATATAGCGCGGGCTGGCCTCAGACTAATGATCTTTCTGCCTCAGCCTTCTGAGTGCTAGGATTACAGACATAGGCTATTGTGCCCAGTTAGAATATATTTGTGGAAAGATACTTAAGATATAATTGGTTGCTTTTGGGCAGCTGGTGTGCGAGTTGAGAGGAATGGTTTTCATTGTACAGCCATTTTTAACCTTTTGGATTTTGAATCATATCAATTTCTTATGTTTAAATTTTTTCCCAAGTATAGGTATCATTATTGAGTGTAAATAAAATATGATAAAGCATTTCTTTAAAAATGCTAAAAATAATAAAAAAATAGCTTCTATTTTCTATATAAGTGGTGACTCTCTTAAAACTAACCCTTATTCTATTTGTATCAGTGCCCTGTTGGAAAGACAAAAGAGCAGAGTGGTACAACAGTGTGATCTATGGATTCAACCTAGCAGAAGTCAGACCACAACTCTATTATTTAGCGAGTTTGCTAATCTTTCAGGGACTCTATTTCCTCACCTATAAAATAGATATAAAATGGGACATACCTCATAGAGTTGTACAAATGAAATGAACTCATGCGCATAAAACCCTGTGCTAGTACTGAGAAAGAACAGAACTATTCTTTCTATTTTATTATGTATATCTTTATATGCTCTCTTTAACATTATTCAAGGACTTGCTGCTTTAGTGTTAATTACAGTTATCCTATTTTGGGTTTTTCAGACACCCCAGATGTCAACATATATTACACCCTGGATGGCAGCAAACCCGAATTTCTAAAGAGAATTGGTTGTGGTGAAAATAGTACATTTAAGTATACAAAACCTATTATTCTGCCTGATGGAAAAATACAAGTTAAAGCTATTGCAGTTTCTAAGTAAGTTAAGAGCATGGTGATCAAATTGACTTATAAGACAAATGCATTACGTTCTAATTTTATTTATTTCTTCCTGTGAAAATCAGTGTTGCATTAGAAGAGCAATAAACAAAAACATTATTTCAGCATATATAGGTAACTTTTCTATTTTATTTGCCTCTTATTGAAGTATATTATAAAGAGCACAAACTATAAGCACACTGCTCAATAAGTGTATATTAATAATGTTTTTATTTCAAATTCCACGCTGAGCTTCTAGGAAGGAAGAACTTTTCTAGGGCCAGAGACCTCTAAAGAGCTTCATCTGAGTTGGGTACCACGGGCACACGCCTATAATCCCAGCGACTCAGGAGGCAAAGGCAGGACAATTGCAAGTTTGAGACCAGAGGCGGCCTGCACAACTTGGCAGGAGATTGTCTCAAATTAAAAAATAAAAAAGGGGCTAGGGGAGCAGCTTAGTGGTAGAGCACTTGCCTAGCGCACACAAGCCTCTGGGTTCATTCCCCTAGTACTGGAAAACAAAAGCAAAAACAAAGAGCTTCATCTGGGTCTGAGGAAAGCACTGTATTTAGTGGATAGTGGTTTCATTCCCCAGGGATGCAGCCTACAATCACTACCATCATTCTTTATTTCATTTTGTTTTGACTTAAATGACCTTCAAAGCCACTGTCATTTCAACTTGATCTACATTAACCACTTTGTTTTCCCTTTATCCTCTCTTTCCTACTCAATGACTTTTTTCCATTTTAAACATTATTAAATTTAGAAATCTGCACTGTGTGTTGTAGGTAAAAAATATAGCAAAAACAAACAAAAAAACCTCAGGTGTTTAGCTGCTTAGCAAATCTGTGTGGCTGTGGGAGAAGAATCATTTTGTTCAGCAGAATAGGTTTGGCCACATTCTTGGAACATTTTCATCAGACAAATTTTTTGTTTTCTTTCTTGTGGTATTGGGGATCAGAGTCAGGGCCTTGCATATGCTAGGCAAGCACTGTACCACTGAGCGAAATCCTCCGCTCTGGGAATACTTTTAAGCCTGAATCAAACGCCTGGCTGACCAAGGTACTTAAGACGACCCGGGCTCCCCCTGCTGGCTGAACTACAGCATGACTTTTTGAGGGGAGTTACAACCTGTACCCCGAAGTTCATTGCTTTGACATTTGAAGATTTAAAAAGCTAAGAAGGTAAAATGGAACAAAACTGGGCCGGCACGGTGGCGCAGGCCTGTAATCCCAGCTACTCGGGAGGTAGAGGCAGGAGGATCGCAAGTTCGAGACCATAGACAGTCTGCATAATTTAGCGAGGCCCTGTCTCAAAAAGTGAAAAAAATGGGTTAGGCGTGAAGCTCAGTGGTCCAGCACTTGCAAAGCATGCAAGTAAGTGTGAGGCCCTGGGTTCAACCTCAGTCCCGGAAAAAAAAAAGAAAAGAAACCTTAAACAAAACCACCCTTTCATACATATTGTCATCTTTATTAAATGTTGGGATTTGTGTCTTTTTTTACTGCCAAGCCCCTTGTATCAAAACAAGTGATTTCAAATACTAAAAATTAGGACTGTAAGCACTCTGCTCCCTAATACTGTAAGGCAGGCCCCTGTAAAAGCTACAGATAGTAATAAAATGAAAAAGTAAGGTAATGATTGTGTTTTGAAAAAGTTAATAAAAATTTCAAGGGTGTAAAAAATAAGATCATTTCTTCTGCCTCCCACCAACTTGTTCCATTGCCTGCCTTCTATTCTGAAAAGTGCCTAATGTTGGTATGTCAAATGCTCTCAGACCAGGGGAAGTACTTATACAAAAAATTTTTCAGTTTTTGACCCCCCAGAATTACTGCTTATAATGATTCAGGATAAAATAATTCTTTTTTGAAATTATATCTCTTCATTTAAGTCAGTTTCTAGGTACTTAACTAGTTTCTTAATAAGGAGACAGAAGATTTTGAAGGAGAAATTAACAATTGTAGGTCATTATCATTTTAAGAGGAAAAATTATGGTCATGAAGTTTTTGTTGTTTTTTGCAGTACTGGGGGTTGAACCCAAGGCCTCATGCATGCCCAGAAAGAGCTTTACCACTGAGCTACACCCTCAACCCCTTTTTTATTTTTGAGACAGATTCTTGCTAAATTGTGCAGGCTGCCTCTGTCCTCCAACCTGTAATCCTCCTGCCTCAGCCTCCAGAGTCATTGGGATTATAGGTATATGTCATAGAGACTGGTGGTCATGAAATTTTGAATGGTATAGTAAAACATTTATGATATAACAAGTGAAAAAATTAGTATGCAAGTTTATAATGTATTATTTTAACTATATTTAAAAACTCATGGAGAGGTCTGGGAGTGTTGTTCAATAGTAGAGACCTTCTTAGTATGGCCCTTAGTTGGATCCCCAACACCACACACACACACACACACACACACACACAAAATACACAGGGAAAAGACTGAAAGACAACATGCCAAACTTTAGCAATCATTGCCGCTGGTGATATAGTCATGTATGTTTGCTTTTTCTTGATAATTTTAACAGATTCCACAATTTCACAATGAGTATCCCTTTTGTGATAATAAATAAAGGAATAAATAAGAAAGGATACCTAAAATTATCATGTAACTAGTGCTTCTCAACCTTGGCTTCTGAATCAGTTAGCTATTGCTGCGTAACAAACCACTCTGAAACTCAGTGTCTTGAAATAACAACCATTGATTTGCTCATTATGCTGTGGGTCAACATTTTGATGTGCATTCAGCAAAGTGGTTCTTCTGGTCTTGCCTGGGGTTACTGATGTGGCTGTGTAAATTTTTGGCTCAGCTTGAACTGGATGGTCTAAGAAAGCTTGACTTCCATGTTTGGTGTTTGATGCTGGCTATTGGCTGAGCCCTGTGTCTCTAGAAGGCTCTCCTGCAGTTTTTCATGTGATGCCTCAGTTCTAAAAGCAGTAAGGGAAAGGGCAAGCCCCACCAGTGGTTATCTAGTTTCTACTTGTACCATATTTGCTAATGTTTTTTTGGCCAAAGCAAGTCATATGTCCATGCTCAAATTCAATGTGGGCGGGGATTGTATAGGGCACAGATTCAGGGAGGCATGGTGCATCAGGGCCATATTGTGCAATCTTCCACAAGTACATATTAGAATCATCCAGGGATCCATTTTCCATTCCTCTGTCATCCTGTCTCATTTTCTGCTCCTCTGCTCATCTCTCTCCAGTGGACCATGTGCACATCTCTCCCTTCCCTTGGGCCCGCCATCTTCTCTGTCTCTCCAATACACCTTTCCTTCTAAAATCCTGCTGAACTCTCCTGTTCTCTGGCTTCTTTAACTTCCTCTGGGAATAGAAACAGTCTATGCTCAGTCACCCAGGGAACACAGGTTTATCCAATTTCCTCCCAGGTTTACCTAAACTTCTCCAGGTGTTTCAATCTCCTATAATTATTCCTTAAAGGTGTACTATCTTTAATAAGCCTATTCTATACTTTCTACTATAAAAAAAGAACCATCCAGGGAGCTTTGCAGGCTTCTCAGGCCCAGCCTATACCCAGAACAAATAAGTTGTGATGCTTGGGATGGGCCCCAGGCATCAGCATTTTTAAAGTTTCCATTACTAACAACAACTGACATAATCCAATGGAAAAATGTCTCTATAGAAATTTGGCAGAATTTTTTTGAAATATATTTATTGAAATGTGATGTTTTAGGAAGAAAAACTAATAATGGCATTGTCCTATGTGTGCTTTCACGTGTTGATAAATGCATATATTTATATACATATGTATAATGTATACATGTATATCTGTGTTTGTATGTATCCATGATTTTTCCATCAGATAATGGTCAGGAAAGAACACAGATGGGCAAGAGGGGCCAGGAACTTGGGAACATCTCAAGAAGGGGAAAGGGTTTTCAGATGTTGATGGCTTATATTGATGATCTAGTCCAGGGTCTGTAAACTCCCTGATATCTGTCTTGAGTTTTTCTTTTTCTTTTTTCTTTTTTAGGTTTTGGAGCTATTGGGGATTGAACCCAGGGTCTTATTTGCATACTAGGCAAGCATTCTACCACTGAGCTATATCCCCAACCTTTATGTCTTGCTTCTTTAAAAGCCTCCTTTTAAAGGCCAGCAATATCTTGCCTCAGCATATCATTTTGTAGTGTGTTGTCAATGAATGTGCACAGTTCTGCCTTCTCTATCACTGACCCTATATATGGCTCACAGTAGATTCAGTCAGGCAGAGGTAAGAACTGCCTTGAACTGAAGATAGATAGTAGAGGACACAGTCCTCTGGGAGCAATTGTTTTCTTCAGTAGAACCGTGAAGGATCCCCCAGTTTTACATCAGTAGTACATAAAGCAAACTTATCATGAGTTTCTAGTGCATCTCACAGGCACTCATTTGTAGCCCCTTGAATATGTATGAGTAATATGCCCTAAGATACCAACTTCTACCTGGAGGTCCTAATTCAAGTTTGTTCTATGGAGACGTTTTCCAGGAGGCAGTGCATGGGGGTAATCCAGGTGTTGTATCCACAGGCAGCAGCAAAGGCAGGGAGAAAACTGCTCTATGAGAGGAAGCTTGGAGTGCAGAAAGAAGGTAGGGTTTAGGGACCTGCACATCTGGATTTTAATCCTAATTTAGTCACTCAATCTGTGCAACCTTGATTAAAATATGTGGCTTCTGTCCCCATCCTTGTTTGTTAAGCGAAATTACTAGAATATCACAGCTATTGTCAAGATCAGAGACAAAACACCTAATACAATAGCTGGCATCACACTTGTAGTAGTAGTTGTTGTTTGTTATTATTCAAATTCTTAGCAGAGGGCTAAAAGAGTGCCTTTTTGTGACCCAACTCAAAATGCATGCCTCCTGTTTGAAAGTTTATGACTGGGTGAATAAGTGGTTTCCACTCTTTTATATACCTAAACTGGAGCTTCTCAACTGGGCATGATTCCCTTCCCCAGGGGACATTTGGTAATATCTAGAAATATTTTAGCTATCATAGCTGGGGGTGGTAGTATACTAGTTGCACCTTGTGAGTAGTGGGCAAGGATGCTGCTGACTATTTTCCAATGTACAGGACAGCCCCCGTGACAAAGAATCATCTATCTCAGAAATTCAATAGTTTTGGATAGGTTAGGAAAACCTGAGCTAGATCAAGTTGTGGAATTCCCGTAGGTCAAGCTTTGTAACTCCCTTCAATCATTCACATTAATTCTGGCATTGTATTGAAGGCATTGTGATCTTTGTGGAGATAGAGCTACACAAAATTTTTTTATGTTGAGTGTACTTTCTATTGTTGTTGTCGTTAGGTGCTGTCGAGTCAGTATCCAACTCATAGCGACCCTCTGTACAACAGGGGAAACACTATTGTCAGTGCTTCTTTGCTGTTTATAGGGTTTTCAATGGCAGATTGATTTTTGGGAGGGGGTTGCCAGGTCCTTCTCCTAAGTATACAGCTTCTGGTGTTCCCAGGCAGTCTCCCATACAGGTAGTAATCAGGCCCGACCCTGCTTAGCTTCTGAGATCTGACAGGATTGGACGCCACAGGGCTATGGCTGCAGGGGTACTTTCTATTGGTACTCCCAAAAATACATATTTAAGGTCTCTAATTTCAGCCCTCTGCCACTGAAAACCCTATGAACAGCAGAGAAGCACTGACAATAGTATTTCACCTGTTGTACGCAGAGTCACTATGAGTCGGATACCAACTCGACAGCACCTAACAACAACAACAAAATTCCAGCCCTAACAAAATTTTTTGTGTGTTTAAAATGTGATTTAGGCTCTGAGTAGTATTTGTAACTCCAATCTTTTGGGGAGGGATTATAATCAGGATGAACCTTCTACTTAGCAGGCAGTTTGAATCTCTGGATTGTCCTTGACTGGGATGGAGTCTGTGGGTGAATGCCTTACCTAGGTCCCAAGGAAAGGGCCAGCTGTGGTAGAGGACACAACCTGGACCTTAAAGAAGTAGACTAACTGGGTGAGAGCCAGCGTTCTGCTCAGTGTGACTTCATTGTGGGGTTGGAAGTATACATTAAAGGAGCCTTGTGATTGTCCATGATCTTAATCATCCCTTGTGGTAGATATTTGTGATATCAGGGAAATGTGCCAATATAGAGCACATTTCATACTTGGATGTTGTACTGGGGACCAAAAGTAAACATGCAGATGAGATGGATTCTGGGAGTAGTTCATGTACGAGATCATCTGAATGTGCATCCAGACTCTTGAATCTGTAGATGTAGTTTTGCTTTTTTTTTTTTTTTTAACTGCTTTCATAAAATTTAGCCACCCATGAGTCACTCCAGCCAGTGAACATGCAAGTATCCACTGATCACAGAAAGCCAAGCATGGTATTTCTTTGATATTGTCACTCATGGATAAATAATAGCTGTTTAGAAGAATTGCATATTTCTGAGACTTTGTTCTCCATCTTCTAAAATATAGCTTAAAACTTTGGTACTGTTTGATGTTAAATATTCCTCAACTGTTTTGGATTGATGTTTATGCATTCCTGAGTATTTGCATGAAAAATCTTGAAGAGCTGGCTGTGATGGCACATGCCTGTAAAATCCCAGCTCTCAGGAAACAGAAGCAGGAGAATTGATGTGAGATCAAGGCCAGCCTGGACTGCATACTGAGTTCTGGACCAACCTGGGCTACACAGTGAGACCCTGTCTCAAAATAAAAAATAATTTTTAAGCCTTTTGGGACACTTATTTACCATATATTCTCAATTCTAATCCCCACCCTTTCAACAGTTTTAGAGGGCTACACTCAAGAATCCAGTCTGCACATAATTCTAATCTACATCTGACTTTATAGCCTTCCAAAACTGTTGAAAGGGTGTGGATTAGAGAATATACTGTACTTATAGGTTAAAAGATTTTAAGAATATAAAAAGTGGATATGTCTGAAATGTGAGAACTTGCAGAAGAAATGCTAGTGGAACATAAAACACACCAAAGACCAACATGAAAATCTATGAGCAAAGCAGACAAAATACACTGAAGAAAGCAGATAACTGAAATGTAAAAAGTATAAGTATCTAGGCACATCAAACAGAATTACTGGCTGTGAGTGACCAATAAGACATAATCACACAGAATAAAATAGGAAGCTGTGTTTCAGCTGTGAACTTTCAGTACAAATGAGTCAGAGTGAAAGTTAAAACACATTATGTAAATACACCAAGTGCTGTAATGATGATGTGGTAGAGGATTCTGGTTGTCCCCCAATATCCATTTTTACCTTCTATAATAAAGGGGTCTGTGATTTTTAGCCAGATACATAGTTTTTAGAAGATACTTCCTAATCCCCCTTGCAGCTAGCTAGAAGCATGTCACCAGACTGTGGCCGATGAATATATATAGAAGTGATGTGTGCAACCTCCAGATTGTGCCTTTAAAGGAAAGTGAGGTGGGCCCTGCTTCCCATTAGCTGGAATGTGGATACGGTTGGTCAGCCATGTTGGATTGTGAAGACAAGTGCAATGTCCTAGGGACAGTGGAACAATGGGATAAAAACGTGATACCGTGACCTTGTCACTGCAGTCCCTCTATATCATCTTTGGACTGCTCACACCCTGTTGTTTCTGTCTTATTTAAGCCATTATTGTTTTGGTTCTGTGTTACAACAGCCAGTCATATATGCTAATACACAAGGACATACCTCAAACTAATATCTACAGAGAACATGGTCAAGAGTAGCGATTAAGTTAAAGCTACCTTCGCCTGAAGAAGCCAGCAGTTACTACTTGGTTCAAAAAGAATTATTTGTACCATAGGATGAGAGGACACCTTATGCAATGGTGTTGCTGTTTGATCACCAGTATTGTTTCTGCCCAACTTGTGGTTTGCAAATCAGTGCTCACAGAATGGATTTATTTCTATCTGCTGAAAGCAATGGGAGAAGGACCTGGCAGCCCCACTTGTGAAACAATCAGCCATTGAAAACCCTATGAATAGCAGAGAAGCACTGAAAGAGTGCTGGGCATGCCACAGTGTCAGGGAGTGTTTCATTCTGTTGTACATAGGGTCACTATGAGTTGGACCCAACTCAATAGCACCTAATAACAACAACCCCAAACAACATAGAAGTATGGCACAGAGGAGGGAGAGACAATAGGGAATGCTGATCTTGGTATATGTCAAACCATAGAATAATTTCAATAAAAGCACAACTGTGCACAGAAAATGAAAGTGAATGAATTCTTCCAAGAAAGCCATGCCCTAAGAGAAAAGCAGCAGTTATCCATTGTTGTAAAGGCTTCAAAATGTGGTGAATGATGGTGAAAGTTGGCCAGCTTTTATGGACTGCCTCCATTCACTTACCCATAATATATCCCTGTAGCATACTTTTTCATGTGTCCTATTTTCTTTTTGTTTTGGTGTTTTCCTTCTTTCAGTTCTTCCCCAGTGTTTTAAATGACCAACATTATTTTTTACATTTTTCTCTGGTATGTATTCATCTTCATGTCCTTTCCAGTAATGGAGGTAGAAATTATGTAAAGACTTTTAGAGAATTCTCATGTGTTTTATGTGCTTTTTGCAAATTGGACTCCAGGCAAGTGCATTATCATAATGTTGACTTTATGGGTAAGCATCGCGCATGTTTGTGAAAGCATATTAAAACATCTTCAGGGAGAGAAGGGATGTTCTTTTTGTGTACTTGCATTTGTGAAGGATAAAATTTCTCTAGTTCTTGGCTCTTTGGGCAACTACATATGTGATGGTGACCCAGACTAGTTTATGATCAATCCTATAAAAAGGCAAGTTGTATCCTGGTATGGTGGCATACATCAGTAGTCCTAGTTATGTGAGAGGCTGAGGCAAGAGGATTGCAAGTGTGAGGCCTGTCTGGGCTATATAATGTGTTTGAGGCCAGAAACAGCCTGAGCAACTTAACGAGACCCAGTCTCAAAATGATGAAGGGCTTAGAGTGTAGCTCAGTGGTGGAATGCTTGCCTAGCATAGCAGTACTGCAAAAACAAAACAACCAAACAGAACAGAACAAAACAAAACAAAAACCCAAGTAGTTAGCTGACAGATTTAATGGAGCTGGGTGTGGTGGTACACAGCTGCATCCCAGCACCGTGGAGGCTGAGGCAGGAGGATTGCAAGTTCCATGTCAGCATGGGACACATGGTGAGCTCCAGGCCAGCCTGAGGGATACATGGCAAGACTCTGTCTAAAAAAAAAAAGACTTAAGTTGTCCATCATGCTATTTCAGATGATTCCAATTATAAAGCTGGGTGCACACAATTACCAATTACCAATCATAGCAATATGATATGGTTTTTTTTAATTTAATTTTTGCACATGGAACTCAGGGCTTTATGCATGCTAGGCAGGCACTGTACCACTAAACTAGCATGCATAGCCCTGATGTGCTTTTATGCACTATGTTCTTTGGTCTCTTTCTTTTTCTTTTTCTTTTCTCCTCCTCCTGTTCTTCTTCCTCCTCCTCTTCCTCCTCCTCCTCCTCCTCCTCCTCTTCCTCCTCCTCTTCTTCTTGTTTGTTTGGTTGTTTGATTTTTGCACTAGGCAAGCAATCTACCACTGGGATGCACCCCAGCCCCTCTTTTTAAAAGTTTTTTTATTTACAGACAGGGACTTTGTGCATCGTACAGGTTGCCTCTGGCCTCAAACCTGTGATTTTCCTGCCTCAGCCTGTTGAGTTGCTTGGATTATGGCATGTGACATAGTGCCTGGGTTGACCTGTTTCTTTATGAATATAGTTTTGTCTGCTCATAGCTGTTATGCTCAGATGATTGTTAGTATACCTTTTATGCTTGTACAAATGTTAATATTGCCTATTCATAGTATCTTGTATTATATGAAGTGTTCTGTCCTGCTTTTATATGTTTCTCAGATTTGTTTTAAAATGTGAATCAATGTCTTTTAAAGAAAAAAAGTACATATGAACAAGTTGACAATATCAAGTGTCAGTGAGTACATGGAGAAACCAGAGCTCCCATGTAATGCTGATGGGGATGTAAAGTGGGAGAGATGGAGAGAGATTATCCCACACTCTCCATTTATGAGGGAAGACGCCATTTTGGACATCCAGCCCTGACATCTGCTGGTACCACATGAAAGAGCTCACATGAGAGCTACACAGCTGAGTCTAGTTAATCCACAGGTTTTTAAGACACTACATTTTGGGGTAGTTTGTTACACAGCAGTTGATATAGACAGCCCAAAAAAGAACGAGGTAAGGAAACACTATAGAAATTATGTTTTTATTTCTCCAGGTTAAGTATAATAAATTTAGTAGCAATGTATAGAGTTATTTTAATTGCTAGCCACTTTTTCTTTCAGTCTTTGTATAACATACTCTTTTTTTTCTTCCATCCTTTCTTCCCCTCTTCCTTCTTTCCTTCCTTCCTTCCCACAATTTTCAGGGACTTCAGACAGAGTAGAATCGTAACAAAGGTATTTCAGGTAGACTATGAGCCACCAAAGATTGTCTCTGCAGAAGACAATGGCGAAAACATTCTCAACAGTTCTTCAAAGCAGGTAAGTAATGAAACTATAATATATTCCGATTATCATTGTTCTTGGTTCATTCTGTCTCAGTGGACACATCTTCCCTTTCATTACAGCATCTTTGTTCACTGCCAGGTCCTTATAGTTAAAGTCAGTGTCAACCATTGCAAAATACCTTCACTGATTTCCTAGCCTTGGGTAAATCCCTGGTCCACCCAGAGGATTAGGATTCCTACCCAGCATCACAGCTCATGCTCCAGCGTCTTCAGTGACTTTTCCTTGCTTATGGAAGAAAGCAGAAACCTTCAGTCTGCCACCCAAGCCATCAGTTTCTGTCCTTGGTCAGCCTTTTTTCTCTGTCTATGCCACCCCCTATCTAAACCCTATATGCTGTGTTCTCATGGTGTGTTCTCTTTCTGTGTTCTCTCCTTTGAAAAATGCTTTGAGCATGTGATTACTGGGTTCCTTGTCAGCCTATCATACGCACTGTATGTTCCACATGTCAGAGGGTATGGCTACCATACTCATAGCTTTGTTCAAGAGCAGGAAGAAGAGTATGATGAGTATATATTGGGTAAATAAATTCATCAGGCTAATAGAAGCCGCCTGTGGACATAGACTTCTAGCATGCTGAAATCTTCAACCCTAAATACTGCAAAGCTTCGCCTCTTTGCAGAGTCAGTTTGACCTATCTAAGAAGGATGTTTTGAGACTTTAGTCCCTGGGTTGTCAGCATCAGTGAGATATATAGCAGGGCCAGAAGATGTGCTAGCCCATGATAAGGCATCCAGTAGGTTTCATTCATGGGGTTCTTGTTGTGAGTGACAGAGCAAGTTTGTAGCATGTCCCTAAAGCCCAGAAGTGCATCTAGGATAGAGAGGAGACTGTGGGACCAGAGCAGTGGGTGTAGGCTTAAGGTGGGGCCCTAGTGTGATCAAGACAGGGATAGCCAGCAGAGTCTGACATGTAGCAGATGTGCTCAGATTTGTACCAGGTATAAGGGACAAAGTCCATGGAGAAGAAAACTCAGAAAGAAGAGTGTTTAAGGAATATGTAAGCAGGTACTGTACATCAGTTCTTTGATCCTACCCTATCTTTGTCCCCTGAACCCACTGGTCCCCCTGATATTACTGTCTTTCGTGATTACAAAATCCTGCCTATGTATGTGGCAACCTGCCCCCTATCTTGGCCACTTGACCTGGGGGCGCGGGGAGCACCAGCCAGACTTGGTGCTAACCAAGCATCCCAGATGCAAAGCTGAGAGTTTCTAGAGTAAAGAGAAACAGAGGTCACTTTGTAAAAACTACCATAAACGCTTTCAGGTAAGAAATGTGTACCGTGATATGGTCACATTCTTTTTTTTTTTTTTTTTTTTTTTTTTTGTGGTACTGGGGGTTGAACCCAGGGCCTTGTGCTTGCATGCTTTGCAAGTACTGGACCACTGAGCTGCACCACCAGCCCATTTTTTTACTTTTTGAGACAGGGTCTCGCTAAATTATGCAGACTGCCTCTGGTCTCAAACTTGCAATCCTCCTGCCTCTGCCTCCCAAGCTGCTGGGCTTAGAGGCGTGTGCCACTGTGCCTAGCTGATGTGGTCACATTCTAAATGAGTATAATTGAGTGATTTGTAATATCTTCATTCCTAGGAATTAAAAAATGGATTTGTTGGACCAAAACTAAGGAAGAAATATAAGAATGCTAAAAATAAACCTAGCTGGAATGTTAACCTTAGGAAGTTTCCAGGTATGATATGCTAAAACAAAGGTAAGATTTAATATTCCACACTCACCCAAGAGGCTCACTGCATGTTAACTGCATGATTTCTTATCTGCAGAAGTGTTCAGATATGAGACGTTGGAACAATTTGAGTTTTCATGCTCTCCTAGCTAACAGATTAAGACCAAGAGGGATAACTGAGCCATCTGACAAAGTTAGATTTATTGGTTAATTGCACCATGGGAGACCATCTACCAGGGACCCCTGATGTGTCTCACCTAACAAAGGGAAGGGCTGGAATTTAGCTCAGTTGGTAGAGAGCCGCTCTGCAGTCTCTAAGGTCCCGGGTTCAATTCCCAACACCACAAAAATGGGAGAAGGATCTGGCAATTCACTCCCAAGGAAATCCCCCCAAAATCAGCCATTGAAAACCCTGAGGGTCACTATGAGTCGAACACGACTCGATGGCACCTAACAACAACAACAAAGGGAAAGAGTTTGGGGGAAGAAGGGTAGAGTTTAGGTGAAATTTAAATGAAAGCAGAATTTTGATAGTCTCAAAGCATAGCTAGGCTGTGTGTGAAGGGGTCAACATCAAGCATGGATTGAGGTTCTGTTACTTTGGAAACTACAAAGAAACACAGGGATGTTATATTCAAAGACTCTTGCGTAAAGCTCAGTACCAGGACTGGAAATTAAGGCTGCTTCCTGTCAAAGTGACTTAGGTCCTCCAGAGTCAGTGTTTTGTTTGTTCCTACTGATAGGATTTCAACAGCAAAGTTGCTGATCACCTATGATTTTAGAGAACAAGATTTCTCTGTAAGCAGTAGTTTCTCAAAGAAGTGTTTGGTATGACATTTTTCAGCTGCATTGTTGGGAGAAATAGTGTTACCTGCTAACCTTGTACTTGGATCAACCTATCTATTTTTCCCAGCCTGACATGAAATATTATAGAATGTAACAGGGAAGATTATTTTCTCAGTGCCCATGTATTGTTTGTTAGTTTGTTTATTGGTACTAGAGGAGGGCTGAACCCAGGGACTCACATATACTTTGCAAGCACTCTACCACTGAGCTGGGCTGGACCCCCAGGCCCCTTTTTATATTTTATCTTGATCACAGTCTTTCCAAGTTACATAGGCTGCCTCTGGCCTCAAATGTGCAATCCTTTTGCTTCTGGATCTTGGGTTGCTGTAATTGCAGGCGTGTACCACTGCACCCGGCCTTCAGTCCACATTTGTTATTTCTTTCTCAGTTGTAATTCACAGACTAGGGAGAGTGGCTTTTTGTATAATTGTTAATTGCAGGGAAAAAAAAATGTGATGACAATTGTTCCATATTAGAAGATTTCCAACTATGAAGACATATATGCTTAGTTTTATGTAATTACAGATCTCACAGAACAATGTTTTTAATATAATCATAGACCTTGAAGTAGGTGAAAGAACTGACCCTAAAACTCTGAAAGACCTTCGCTTCTCAGAGAGCTCATTGGAAATCCCAGCCTGTCATGAAGGATCAGGTTCTAGACCACCCACCTACCAGTCGCAGGTAACTTCTAAGGAAAATCTTTTAGGTACCAGAATACCTCCCATATTTTTAAGCTGGCTGTGAAATATTTTAAGGCAGTATCTCCCAGCATTTTGACCATGTGCTAGGTGTTTTGTTGTTGTGTGCCATTGAGTTGGGTCTGACTCATGGTGACCTTATATATAACAAAATGAAACACTATCCAACACTATGCCATGCTCATTATCTTTTTATGTTTGAGCCCAATGTTGCAGCCACTGTGTTTCTTCTCATTTTGAATTGTGCCACATCAACAAATGGAGGTCCCAGAGGCTTTATTCCGTTCCTGTCATTAAGATCATCTCTTCTTTGAGAAGGCAACTTTTCCCCAGTCATTGCTTGAATGCTTTCCAGCCTGGGGGACTCATCTTCTAGCACTATATTTGATAGTGTTTCTCTGCTATTCATAGGGTCCTCGATAGCCAGTTGTTTCAGGAGTAGGCTGCTGAGTCCCTCTCCCTGGTCTTAGTCTAGAAGCTCTGCTGAAACCTGTCCACCATGGGTGGCCCTACTGGTATCTGAAATACTGATAGCATAGCTTTCATTTGCTAGGTACTGTTCCAGAATTAAGAAAACTGTGTTAGACAGGAAAAGTCTGTATATTCATAGAGCTGACAGTTTACTAGGGTTTTGGACAGACAGATAATAATCAAATGAATAATCATACAAAAATTTTCAAACAGTCATGTCAGGAACAAGATAACCTAGGTAATGGGATAGAGCAGTTGTTCTCAACGTGGAGACCCCGGACCTGCAGTATCATAAACACATGGGAGCTTAATTGAAATGCACTTTCTCAGGCCCCACTCCTGAACTGAATCAGAGACTCTGGGCATTGGCCCAGTAATCCGCATTTTATTTATTCTTCCTTCTAAATTGAAGTTTGAGAGCCCCTGAGATAGAGAATGTCCTTGAAGAAAAACAGGTGTCATTCTAAATTAGGGTGGTAAGAGAGGGCTTCTTGGAAGAGGTGACATTTGGTTTGAACCTTCAAGATGAACAGAAACCAGCTCTGCAAAGGTCATGAAGAAAGCATTCAGCAAAATCAGAACAAGGATAGCAAAGTAAGGGATTGAAGAAATTGCTGTGGATGGAGCATGACCAGCAAGGTAGATGAGGTGAGCTGGGCCTAGGCTACCTAGAGTGGAGTTCTCAGACATGGCTACATTTTAGCATCACCTGATGAACTTCAAATCAATGGCAGAGGCCTGACCTCAGAAATTCAAGTCCACTTTGTCTGGGGTTTGGTTTGGGCATGGCTTGTCTCTTTAAAATACACCCCACATTTGAGAATCACAGGTGCTAGTTCCATTGTAAGGAGTTTGGATTTTATTCTAATGGTAAAGGGAATCCATTTGGATGCCATATTGTAAATGGAATTATTATCATCATTGTTAGGTGCCATCAAGTCGGTGTACTCAGCAACCCTATGTACAACAGACAAAACACTATTGTCAGTGCTTCTCTGCTATTCATAGGGTTTTCAATGGCAAATTGATTTTTGGGAGTGGGTTTCCAGGTCCTTCTCCCAAGCCTACAGCACCTGGCATTCCTAGGCGGTCTCCCATCCAAGTAATAACCAGGCCCAACCCTGCTTAGCTTCTGAGATCTGACAGTATCGGATGCCACAGTGCTATGGCTGCTGGCAATGGAATTATAGGGAACCCATAATTCCATTTACATTTCTCTTTGGCTACCATATGGAGATTAAACTATAAAACATAAGAGGAGAACATCATTTTGGAGATGTTTGCTCTGGGTGAGAGGTGATGATAACTGCGCCAAGGTTGTGGAGGTGGTGAGGATAGGAGATGAGAGAGTCCAAACAGATTGGTTGAGGAACAGCTAGATGAGGTGAGGTTAGGGGAGGAGCCAAGGAGAACTCTTGGTTTTGGTCTGAGCACCTGGAGATGATGGCACCCTGAGTGGAAATGGGGCATATGAGAGAGGATCAAGTGGATCAAGTGTTCAAGGGCTCTTAGACATCCAAGTGGAAGTGTTAAATAGATAGTTGGATGTACAAGTTCAAACTCAGCTGAGAGATCAGGGATGGAGAGACTTATTTGGAAATATTTTAAATACGGATGATATTTAAAGCTTGGGTTTGAATGAGATCACTTGTCAAGGGTGTATGGAAAATGAAGAGAAGGTGGCATAGGACAAATGCTAAACTTAGAAACTGAGCAGAGGAAGAAGAGCTTGACAAATAGGAAGAAAGCCAGAATAATAGGTGCTGTAGGAGCCATGAGAAGGATGAGTTTCAAGGAGATGGAAGTGATCGTCTATGCCGAATGCCACTGAGGATTCAAATTATAAAAGGATAGAGACTTGCCCATTCGTGTGACAACGTGGAAGTGGATTTCAGACCCTAATAAAAACCATATCGATGGATTCTTATTACCATAACACAAGAAGGATGCACTTGTAATAAGTGCCTACTGCTAGAGTGCTTTGATTTTTTTCCAAATGTTTATAAAATTCAGCTTAGACTTGGCATCTAAGGGCAACACAAGAGGACTTGCTCTCTTCCTCTTGAGTTCCAAGTGGAATGTACCAGGAGTTATGTTTTCTCTCTAACCACAACTGCTTCTTGTGTATCCATCATTCCAAGGCTGCTCACATTTACCATCAAGTATTATGGAAGCAAAAAGCATGGTTCTCAAACCTGGTTATCTATCAGAATTATCCAGAAGGAACCTTAAGTATATGTATAGATTCCCAGCTGTCCCCTCCTTAAATCCTCCTAGATAGTCTGAGTCTATAAGCCAAGGATGAAGTCCTCAGATGCCTTGGATGATCAACCCAGTTTGAGAATCACTGACCAAGAAGACCAATTATCCTTGTCCTAAGGCCAAGCAATTACTTTCATCACCAGTCTCTAATAGGTATAATTCAGCCTGACCTTCTGGGTTCTTCCTACTCACTATATTTTATGGAAAACCACAAAGCCCAGGCCAGAGGACACACACCTGGTAAGGTCTACTTGCACATCCCATTAAATAAAAGGGCAGCAATTTTCACAGTGGAAAATTATCATTCCAAATCTTATGGAAAGAATAACTACCTGTTTACCAGATGGACCAATGAGCACACTCAACTCCTGTGGGCAGTTCACAGCAGTGTAACCCAAATAAGCATACTGCATTTGAGATTGAAAGTCTCATTTTGGTGAATAAATGGTATTGGACAAAATACAATAACTGTTTTTTTGTTTTGTTTTGTTTTCGTGGCACTGGGAGTTGAACCCAGGGCCTCACGCTTGCATAGTTTGCAAATGTTGTACCACTGAGCTGCACCCCAGCCCTTTTTTTTTTTTTTTAACTTTTAGAGACAAGGTCTTGCTGAATTATGCAGACTCCCTCTGGTCTCGAATTTGCGATCCTCCTGCCTCTGCCTCCCGAGTCACTGGGATTACAGGCATGCGCCACCATGGCTGGCTTACAGTAACTATTTTTGGCAAAACAATGTCACATGATCATAATTATTTAAAGTAGAAATAATTACTTTCTTTGTGCATGAATATGTGGATTACCTTGCCCACATAGTTGAGATTTTTTTTCCCAAGAGAAAGATAAAGTAAAATAACATATAAAGATTCTAAGATTCAGAATGCCCAAAACTAGAAACAGAGAGACAAAGACAAATATTGGAGAAAAATGTTAACATAAATAATTGGTCAAGCTAGGTGGACAGATGTTATACATACAATCTGTGTTACTTTAGTATATGTTTTTGTTTATTTTTAGCCTAGGCTCACCTAAGCTTGCTGCATGGACCAGACTAGTCTCTAACTCATGTTGATCTTCCTGCCTCAGCCTCCCAAGTGCTGAGAGTACATATGTGCACCACTATGCTCAGTTTTGCAAATTTGAAATGATATGAAATAGGGTGTTACAAACCAGTTGTGCTGGTGCATGCCTGTAATCCCATCCTTGGGAGGCTGAGTCAGGAAGATTATGAGTCTAGCTTGGGCTACGTAGTAAAACTCTGTCTGGAAAAAAAAAAGTTACAAAAATATGATGAAATGGGGGTAATATAACTCAATTCACAGGGTTGATGTGAATGTCAAGGAGATAATGGCTACACTGTTCCAGGCACATTTTATTACTATCACATCCTCCCTATGGATTAGCTCTTCTCCTTCATGTTCCTTCTCCACCCTTTCTTTCTGTCCCATCCTCCTGTCACTGGGACCTCTAGAGCACAACAGGCCACCTGCATCCCACAATGGACCATGCATTGGCCTGACCCAGTGCCTTTGCCACTGGGTTTTCTCTACTAGGACTTCTGTTTGTCTTTCTGTCCACTTCACAACTCTCCTTTACTCTCCCAGACCCATCATGTTGTTTGCACCTCTGAGAGGCCCTTCCCTGGAGCACTCAAGTGGGATTATTCCCCCATCTGGGTTCCCATGGGCCTCAGCTCCAGTGTCACCATGTTGCCATGCCAAACCTGTTGTGTTTCAGTTATTTTCTATATGCAGGGGTTTAGCTCCTCAGGGGCAGCGACCATGTAATACTTTGTCCCCTTCCCTGCATTAAGCACAGTGCCCGGAATGAAGTGGATACGCAAAAATAAAAACTGACTAAAGTGAGTTAAATGTTTCTGGATAACAGCAGACTGTTGCCACACATATTCTTATAGTTGATTCCTTTTGGGTTTCCTAGAAAAATAATGCTTAAGAAAAACAGATACTGACTGAGATTTTTCAGTTCTAAAATCTGGTCTGTCCTCTGGTAAATTCAGATATCTTTTATTGTAAACTCTCATTTTTAGTGAAATGTTTATATCTGAAGGGGAGAAGGATGTGGCAATACACTCCTGAGCCAATCCTGAAACAATCAGCCAATGAAAACCCTATGAGGGTCACTATGAGTCAGACAGGACTTGAGGGCACCTAACAACAACAACATATTTCTGATTAGGGATAGCACTAATTTTTAAATTACTAATTTCAATACTAATTGAATTACTAATTTAAATTACTAATTACTAATTTTTAAGTTACTGGAGTAATGATTACTTGGGACCTTCCTCATCCTAGTTTTAAAAAGATAAATGCTGGGTGGTATGCAATAAACATCAGAAGGAATTTGGGATAGAATTTTCCTATCTCATAGGCTTACCAGGTAATATTACCTATCTATCTATACCTACATCTATCTATATTTTTAAATTTTAGTCTCCTGGCTTTGCCCACATAACTGGCCAGAAGAGTCTGACAAGCACGGAGATCATGAGGATTCACAGGGAAACAGACTTTCTCAGGTATGTGTCACATCCCCTTTACTCTGTTTTAAATCTACAAAGGTACATTTTAGTCAAAGAGAATTTAAAAATGAGACATAACAGTGGTTTTGCACACCCCTAGCTTTTTAAGTTAAATTTCTAGAGCTTTTTAAAAGGTACAATTGACATACAATATATTGCATATATTAAGGAACTCAGTTGACTTATCTATATGAAACTATCATTACAATCAAGTGAATAAACAAATTCTTCCCCTCCAAAAGTTTCATACATTGTACGCTGTCACCCTTCTCCACCTCCAGGCAATTATTGCTCTGCTTCTTTTCACTACAGCTTAGCTTGTATTTGATTCTGTATATAAATGAAATAAGTCAGTATGTGCTTTCTTTGCCAGGGTTCTTTAACTCAGCATGATTATTTTGAGATTTATCCACGTTGTTGCTTATATCAAATGGCTGTTCATTTTATTGTTAAGTTCTGTTTATTGCTTAGTTTCATTCTATGAATATACCATTGTTGTTTATCCTTTCACTTGTGAGGATGTGTGTTACTTCTAGGTTTTGGCTACTCCAGGTCAAGCTGTTGAACATTTGTACACAAGTCATTGTGTACACAAAGCCTCTTACCTCCCTTAGAGTAAGTACTGAGTCATGGGAGAAGGATGTAGCAATCCGCTTCCAAGGCAATCAAAAACAATTAGCCATTGAAAACCCTATGATGGTCACTATGAGTTGAATATGACTCAAGGGCACTTAACAACAACAAACAAATACTGAATCACATGCTGGGTATATTTTTATTTTTTTAATGAAACTATCAAATTGTTTTTCTGAATAGTTGTAGCATTTTTACATTCTCTCCAGCAGTGTTGGAAAATTCTAATTTCTCTACCTTCTTACCCATAATTTATTTTTGGATATTCTAGTGAGATTGTAGTGGAATCTCATTGTGGTTTTAATTTATATTTCCCTAGTGACTAATGTGCCTGCAGCGTAGCCCTGTGGCATCCAATCCCATCAGATCTCGGAAGCTAAGCAGGGTTGGGCCTGGTTAGTACCTGCATGGGAGACCACCTGGGAACACCAGAAGCTGTAGGCTTGGGAGATGGACCTGGCAACCCCCTCCCAAAATCAATCTGCCATTGAAAACCCTATGAACAGCACAGAAGCACTGACAATAGTGTTTCCCCTGTTGTATGGAGGGTCGCTATGAGTCGGATACCGACTCGACGGCACCTAACAACAACAGTGACTAATGTACCTTCAGCCGTACCACTGTGGCATCTGGTAGCTAAGGTCAGGCCTGGGCACACCAGGTGCTGTAGGCTTGGGAGAAGGACCTGGCAACCCACTCCCAAAAAACAGCCATTGAAAACCCTATGAATAGCAGAGAAGCACTGACAAGTGCTTCAAGCACTGACAAGAGAAGATAAATAGAAGTGGTTTTGCCTGTTGTACATAGGGTCGCTATGAGTCGGACACCAACTCAACAGCACCTAACAACAACAGTGACTAATGATATTGGACATCTTTTTATGTGCTTATTTGCCACTGACACATCTTTGGTAAAGTGTCTGATCAAACTTTTTATTCTTTAAAAAATTGGGTTATAGTCTGCAGCCATACCACCCTAGCATCCGATCTGTCTGATCTCTGAAGCTAAGCAGGGTGAGCCTGGTTAGACTTTGGATTGGAGATTGTCTGGGAATACCAGGGGCTGCAGGCTATGGAGAAGGACCTGGCAGCCCACTCCTGAAACAATCAGCCACTGAAAACCCTACATAGAGTCACTATTAGTCAGACCCAACTTGATGGCATCTAACAACAACAACATCATTTTATTACAGAGTTGCACATGTTCTCCTTTGTCAGATATATGTTTTCAAAATATTTTTTCTTAGTTTTTGGCCTTGCATTTCAATGAAGTCCAATTTATTTGTTGCCACAGCCCAGCTGCAGCCTAGATTAAATGCAGGGTCTCCCGAAGGCAGGTGAGGCGTCGGCGGCTGGGTAACAGCAGACACAGCAGCTCGGAGGCAGTGTGAATCTGTTCCGTTTATTTCCCAAATAGCTCAGCCTTATATACAGAAACTACAATTCACTAAACCATATGGAAGGTCAGAAAAAGGACAAAGGGAA